>JAVSBS010024383.1:16177-29900 GCA_033124195.1 Coracias cyanogaster
TGCAGGTGAGGTTGGCCGGGGCTCTGAGCAACCTGCTCTAGCTGCAGATGTCCCTGCTCAGTGCAGGGGGTTGGACTCGATGAGCTTTGAAGGTCTCTTCCAACTCAAACCATTCTATGATCCTATGATACAGACATGTGTGTCCATACAAACAGATGTTTTTAGGACCCAGAGTGACTGGAAACACTAATAGTTTGTACTGAATTTTTTAGAGATGAAGTCCCTTCCATTCCATGATTCTATGATCCACTAAAATACAAACTTTAGATAAATTGCTGTGGTTTTCTTGAGGTGTTGTTCATCAGACAGGTAATACTAGCACGTACTCCCCCCAGCTATGGCAGGTCAGAAATTGGCTGTTCTTTGCTGACTCTTCACTGAAAGAAGTCCAGTGAGAATCATCAGAGGGGTAGTTGAAAGTTGAGATGACACAGGCTGGGTTCTTCAGCATGACAGGAGGCGAAATGGATGAGTCAGGTTTCCCCTCCAGTGTTAACCCAAAGCTGTCCCTTCTACAAAAAGCCGATGGCCCTACACTTCCAGTAATCTACATCAAGAAATTCATCTTTTGTAACAAGGAAGTTCTAGAGACCTCACTTACAAAACAATTTTAATTGAAGCCTGTTACTTATGGTACCGTGCAGAGATTAAGACAAGGGTGAAAACCAAATGCAGGGCTGCGCTCAAGCCGTTGCACAAACACCAACGTTATTCAACATTCCAGCCGCTAATGAGCAGACGGATGGTATCTGAGTAATAGCATATATGACCACACATCTGTTTCCAACCTCTCTGCATCACTCTCCATGGCACAGCCTACACACATTTCTCTCCCAAAGTCCTAATTAATGGAGAGCTTGTGTTGCAATAAGCAAAGAAATTGTTACCACCTCCTGCAAGAAGACAAGATCTACAAACGCCGTCCACTGCTGCTGAACATTAACGTATGGAGTTCACTACGTCATGTTTAAGGAGACATTTCTGAAGGTCTGGTTTATTAACCACACAAAGCTAAGGGACAAAAGGGCTGTAGGAAGCTTCAAAGAATGAAATATCAATCCATATTGCAACACATTTCATTCTAAAGCTTGCTTGCTTAAACCAGCTTCCTCTGCAATTCCTGGTACACGTTTCCTGCCATTGATGTGCTTTCCTGCACGGGGGATGTCCTTAACACCCCTCCCAGGGCTTAAGCCTGGCCTGCAATAGGTAATCCAGCCCAGGCTGGTGGAGATACCACAGGTTTCACTTCTGGAGCAACTCGATAGGCCAGCTTTGTTAACCACCTTCCATGAAAAACAGACACACAAGACAGGCCAGATTTCTGCCTTATAAGATATGACGGAAGGTGTTACGTGCAGAATCAGTAATTACTTAAGTCAGGGAAACGGCACATAAGTACTTTGGTCATAGCTGTACACAAATACTATTCCAAGCCACGTTCTGTGGACTTCAGTTTCACAGCACACATGGGAACCTACACGCTGTCCTCCTCAATGAGGACGTCAGTTCTCCAAAAGACTGAGAAAATGTCCTCTCAAGCTCTCAACGCAATCTCAGTGATAGGGTCATAGTGACAGGACGAGGGGTAACAGCCTTCAACTGGAGAAGGGGAGATTTAGATTAGATGTAAGGAAGAAATGTTTCACTCTGAGGGTGGTGAGACGCTGGCACGGGTTGCCCAGAGAGGCTGTAGATGCCCCAACAGTGGATGTGTTCCAGACCAGGTTGAACGGGGCTTAGAGCAACCTGGTCTAGTGGGAGGTGTCCCTGCCCATGGCAGAGGGGTTAGAACTAGATGATCTTTGAGGTCTCTTCCAACCCAAACCATCCTATGATTCTAGGATTCTTACAGTTACCTCAGCCTCATACATTTCCTAACTACTGCTCCTCTCTGGGTAGATTACACACAAGTGGACTCAGTGTTCAGAGGCTTCCTTTTTTAAATATTGCTAAAGCCTTGCTTCAACAATAATGCATGGTAATGAGGCGCACAGCTTAAAGACAGGACATATGAAAAAATTTCTTTTTTATCAGCTTCCAGTTGCACTGAGCTATCTTCTGATCTTATGACACAGCCCAAGTTCCTGACCCACCATCTGTTTGACACCCAGAGTCCTGTGTACCTTTTTATTTCCCCACTCTTTACCTAGACTCAAAAGCAAACAATTCCAAACGTTTTGGTCTCTACTCCTACCAAAGTCTGTTCACAACTCCTTCCTGCTGTTTTCCTAAGTTTTCTATGTCTGCAGCATGTTTCTGTGCTGCAGCAGCTCTTGACCACATTATTCTAGATAAAGGTGAAATGTTGATTTATGTAACAGCATCACAACATTTCACATCCCATTTTTATTGATTCAAAATATTTTATCTAACCACAACTATATTCTCTAAAGAGGCCTTCATTCAGCCCTTCATAGGGATGCTTTGCTCTTTTTCCTTAAATTACACAATGAATTAGGATCCAATAAAGTGTATTAATAGCACACACTTTGCCATCCAGTATGAATTACTTTGCATTAATCAAGATTTAATTTCATCCATCATTCTGTTGACTGCTGACCTCATTTGATTAAATCCTTCTGATATTCCTCTTCAGACTTCACTAACACACAATCAAATATCATTACATTGTGTTACATTTACCATTTTATAAGATATTCTGCTCCAGTTGTGGAATCACAGTTGACTGATGAAACTCACTCATAGTCCCCTGTCTCTAGTCACATTTTAATGCAAATTGACTTTTTATATACCAACTTTGAAACTATTTAGCATATCCATTTCCTTGCTCTTAGATGTTGACATACAAGTGAAAAATTGAAGATAAATTGATTAATATTGGACAGTAGGTGTGAATGTTAATACACAACAAAAAGCACATGCTTTCTAAAGCTTTTTTAACAATTCTGTCAGCTTATCATTCCATTTTTTTCCAGCATAATACCCATTTTTCTGAGGTTATTAGAGCTTAACATCTTTGAATGTTTTTTAACCACGTTAAAATTTCATCCTCTTTAAGACTTCTGCAAAGTAGATGAACATCATGATTTCCATTTTATAAATGAAGAAAACCAATAATGGTTTCATCAGGATTGCACGGGATGTCTGTGGCAGAGATGCCAAGCACACCTGGAATTGTTGGTGAGACGTATTCCCTGATCACCAAGTCTTCCATTTCTGTCCTTCCTACAGTTTTCTAACATCAGTGGATTTTATTTTCCCCATACTTTATCTAATAGGCTTGTCAACAGGGGACATGGTTTGAAACCTGTGTTATACAGTGCAGTAAATGCATTTGCTGGAGCCAGCCCCAAACACTCACGGCCAGTTGACTGATCATCTACATTGTAATAGCCCATCAAAAGTGACAGGTACTCACAGTGAGACCTGCAGCTTCTTACAAACAAAAGCCACATGCACCTTCCATCCTGGTAATTAAAAAAAACAAGCCAGTACCTTTGTCAGGGAGGAAACAAAAAAAAAGAGCAGGTTTGCAACATAATGATTCCCGACAACGTCTAGCAAAAAATCATTGATTGGTACAAACCGTAACTTCTTCAGGAATATCTGAATCTGCTGGAAAGAAGTCAAGATTATTTCCTATTGAAACAGCTGAAAGGTTCTGCAAGATAACAGCATCATTCTTGGCGTTAGCTGTAAAGCATTGAATACGAAAGAAGAGACTGAATGTGAAATACCATGAGATGGGTGGCCAGGCTGAGGGACGGCAGTGGAATACAGGCCACTGTGACTCTCCTCTGGAGAAAACAGGGAGATGATCTATACATCAGACCGTGGCTCTACAGTTTCTCAAGGCAGATGGTTTATTCTGGCCAGAAGAGCTAGGTTTTGAAACCAACAACAATAAAACTATCTGAAATTTAGTAGGAGATGTAGAGCATGAACTATCCAAGAACTCAGATCCTCACCACAACACACAGGGGTGCACCCATTCTCCACAGAAACCTCTGCTTGAAGGAAGACAACCCTAACCCAACCAGCCTTAGTCACAGCGATTTGTTTATACACGCTCACGTTCGCTATCTTAGACCACAAAAAAGAACATCCTGAATCTTGGTAGAATATCAAAGGAAGATTGTTTTGGAGGCCTGTGCTGCCAAGAACACAATAATATCCCCATCAGCCCCCACACATTTGTTATTGCGTTCAGCACAAGTGCCGGGTGAACATCTGCACTGTAAAAATTCAGCCCATTAGCTCCTTCAGCTTGTTAGCATATTTTAATACTGTGATCACAGCTTTCTATTTCTATCAAGGTGCTACTAGGTGCCAGACTCAGTATTCACATTGTGCGTCATTATTATCTCTACACCCCCCAAGTCTGTCTTACTTTTATGAAGCGATTACACAGCAATGCTGAAACAGAAGGGAAGAAGAAGGAGAAATCTGAGAAGGGAAGAGGAAGCCACCAGCGTAGGAAGACTGCTGGAAAGATGAGTAGAGCTGTGATCTTATCAGGTATGGTCAGACTAACGATGATGTGTTACACACATCTCTCTCTAGCCTCTTAGACTATATTGTTACGTTAGGGAAAAGTCACCTAACACATACAGAATGCAATTGGTTTAAGAGCTCGCTCTCCTGATCTGTTTTCCTTTAGCTGCTAACAGTGCCTCATTTATGGTCTCAGTAGAAAAAATGTCATGAAAAAATATTTTGGCCTTGATTTTAATCCCAAACCTGTAATTCAAAGAACAGGTATTTTTAAACAGAGATAGAAACTCCAACTGATGTTTTCACAGGGGCTGAGGTCCAGGTCTTTCTGTGTTGCTGGTATTTTTCTTAATTTTAATCAGTCTGTATTCACACAACACAGAATCATAGAATCATTCAGGTTGGAAAAGACCTTTAAGATCACAGATTCCAACCATTAACCCAGCACTGCCAAGTCCACCACTAAACCATGTCCCTCAGCACCACATCTCCACAGCTTTTAAATACCTCCAATGATGGTGATTCAACCACTGCCCTGGGCAGCCTGGGCCAGGGCTTGACAACGCTTTCAGTGAAGAAATTTTTCCAAATGTCCAGCCTAAACCGTAACTTGAGGCCATTTCCTCTTGTCCTATCACTTGTTACTTGGGAGAAGAGACCAATCCCCGCCTCGCTCCAACCTCCTTTCAGGGAGCTGTCAGGAGTAAGAAGGTCTCCCTTGAGTCTCCTGAAAAGGTCTCCCAGCCGCTCCTCACAACACTTGTTCTCCAGACCCTTGCCCAGCTTCCTTGCCCTTCCTTGGACAAGCTCCAGCACCTCAATGTCCTTCTTGGAGTGAGGCGCCAAAAACTGAACCCAGGATTTGAGGTGTGGCCTCAACAGCACCAAGTACAGGGGAACAGTCACCTCTCTAGTCCTGCTGGCCACACTAGTGACGATTCAAGCATGTTAATGAAAAAAAAAGAGTGCAAGCCTGCTGTAATACACACATACTCCCGCAGTATCTGATGCCTGTGTGCTACACAGTCACAGGTGACAACTCCGTTTTCCATCTCAGTAGGCTTTGCATGCACATTTGGTTTTTTTCAACATCCAAGCCAAATTTAGGCCTACTGTCATCACAAGATGAACTTGGTTCGCTCTCAAGTATAAAGCTGTCACACAGTCCACAAATCCTGACCAAAAAAACCTCAACACCAGTCAGGAGAAGCAGTAAGCTTAGAGAAATTAAAAATATCTGTTCCTCACAGAATAAGTGAAAAGACCCAGGCAAGTAGTCTTTCAGGTTCACACGAATGCAGCACCTTCAAGCTGGCGTCCTACAGTCAAAATGCCTGAACATGAAAAGTATGTGCTGAATATAGAAGAAACCAACATGCCCACACATCTACTGGTTAGCAAAGGGTTGATGGATCTTCTCTTATTCTTACACTTACGAAATGAGATGTTTTCTCTTTACCTCGGTTCCTGCCCTTTCTAAACACTGAATTCTCTCAGGAGGACAGACATCTCGTGCTCTTCATGCAGAGCGGTGCAGCATTCCTTCAAGGAACCAGGTTTACTGGGAAAAGCACAACTAGTTATCCAATTTGCTTATTATACTCTTTCACTGCGCATCTGCACCTGGCCAGCGCCTGATTCAATATTGGGCCAGCTGGGCCTTTGATCTGACCCAGGACAGCTGCTCCTATGAACCCATTTCACTAGCTAACACTATTCCAATAAAGTCCTCTGACTGAAACCAAACTGGACTTTGTTATTGAAATGTTATATTACATTCTACTACCATGGGTTCATTCTAAATAAACCCAAACCCACGAAGGGTCAAGAGAGACCCTTTCTGATGCTACGTCCTTCTGTTTCACTTCTCTGGGACAAAAAGTGGCAAATGATAAGATTTTGAGAATGGGGGAGAAGTGCAAAAGCAACAATTAGCTCTCAATGCCCAAACTCTCCTGTATTCAGGGCAAGGTCTTTAAGCACGTGATTCAGGGAGGCAAGGACTAAGGCATTCAATAACGCTGCCATTTCATGGAAACCTTCAACCAGTCAAGGATAAACCACCGCTGAATGGAGCTGCTTGTACTGCTTTGTGCTGGCACAAGAGTTTGCACAGTTGAGCTGGGAACAGAATCAAAGACATAACACTGGAAAAAAACAAAGGGGAAGTTTCTGAGAGTTCATCAGAACGCAGACCAGGTCTCCAACCTAATTCCTGGGTGGCTGCACAAACATTTGCACAGGGACAAGTGAGGGAGCAACTACAAGGAGCGATCCTGGCTTATGCCTGTTCCAAGCACTTCCAAAACTGCGGAGAAAAGAGCGTTTCTCAGACTTTCCAGTTTGAGAAAAACAGCTGCACCCTAACAGCCAAAGCAACATGCTTTGGTTAAACACCACATGATATGGAAAAGCATCGTTTCACACGCAACACACACCACAGAGATTGCTGAAAAGCATGGACAAGAGGAAACGGCCTCAAGTTGTGCCAGGGGAGGTTCAGGTTGGACATTAGGAAAAATGTCTTCCTTAAAAGGGTTGTCCAGCATTGGAACAGGCTCCCCAGAGCAGTGGTGGAGTCCCCATCCCTGGAGGGGTTTCAAAGCTGTGGAGATGTGGTGCTGAGGGACGTGGTTTAGTGGTGACCTGGCAGTGCCGGGTTAATAGTTGGACTCAATGATCTTAAAGGTCCTTTTCAACCTAAACAATTCTACGATTCTACATTAAGCTACACAGAAACTTCAGTCTGGAAATTTTCAGCATGCATTTATTTATACCAGAACATACAAGCAAACCCCCAATTCATCTTCATCTCAGCTGTTACTTTAAAATAGGAGGAGATGAGCCTGCTTGAGAAAAATTAAGGTGGCTCATTTCATCAGGGAGATGAAGAGTTTCTGGAGATAAAGGGTCAGATATGCATATGCAGAATGAAAAGCAATCAAACCTCTCAGTCTGCAGCATTCCTAGGGAAGGACGCTCCTCTAGTTTGACTCCATGTCCCTTATTTGTGAGGGTTTGGGGGTTTTATAAATTATTTTTTATTTAAAAAAAAAATCTGCCTCAAAGCACATTCTCTGAAACACTTGAAACCACATGAAAGTATAAGTCATCTTCATGCCACCGAAGCACCTGAACAGCTTCCAGTGCTGTACAGAAGAACTAATTTGTGACTGCTCCTCTAAGCTCTATTAGCCAAGTGCAAACACAGCACAAATGCAGTGCTCCTAATGAGCATTTACCAGCGACAGCCAACGTGAACTGCAGGAGCGATGGGGAGAGCAGCAACTTCAAAAATTCACATGGAGGGGCTCAGAACCGCATCTAGAACCGACAGAGCGTTAGCCAGGCAGCTCCCAGGGCACCGTACAGCGGGACCCCTGCAAGTGGAGACGGAGAGAGCAAGGGCAGCAGTGAGCAATAATAACTAGTGTGGACTGATAATGAAATCAACAGTTCCCCCCTGTAGGATTTCTGACGTTGAGTTTGAGAACCTACTAGTTGTACGTGAAATAATGTCTGGAAAGCACTGTGTCGTGGCTGATTCTCTTCCTCTCTCCAGGGGGAGAGTTGTGGCTGTGGTATGACACCGCACTGTGGTTTTTCTGCTTCAGGTTTAGGCCTGCATCAATGAAATATTTTCTGGTGGAGAAAAGAGTTTGGGAAAGGGTGCTCTCGGAGCCTGCGGGAGCTCCCGTCTCCTGCAGAGCCAAGCAAACCTGTAAGACAGAAAGTCACATCCCGCCCGGCACCACTGCTCCGAGGTTTCCAGCCCCCTGATTACGCACTCACTCGGATACATAAAAATCAGTCTTTGAATGGAGATTTTCATGCACGCGACACTTGGACAACTTAAAAATCTCTTCTGCATCTGTAAGAACATAAACCAAAAAGGAAACAGGGGAAAGCAAAAGCACTGCCAGGCATAATTGTACTAAACTTTAATATTCAGTACTAGATGAAGTTTCCTAAAAGCTACAGGAATTGAAGGAGGGGTGAATAAAATGGGCGTGAAGAACAAATGCAAACAGCTCTAACGTCATTTCTAGATCTTGATTCAAGACAACACACTTGACTTTAGCTTTGCGAATGAATAATAACAGTGCATTGCAGAGCTACTGAAATTCCCACATGTTCATCCGCAGGGCGCTGTGAGCTTTTGTTTCTCCTTAACTGTAAAAATATGATTAATGTTCAGCTGGAAACTTTTGTGAAATGGAAATTCCTTGCCAGGAGCTGAGTGCAGCCCTGTTTGTAAGCAGATGCAAATACCTGACGTTGTACCAGCATATTTCATGGGTGTTACTGGCCATGTACGTGTGCGTCTGGCTTGTCCAAGTTGCTAACAGCGTAAGGCTCTGGATGAAGAATGGGTAAACTCCAGCTTGACAGAATTCCACTGCAGGTTCACTACAGGATTCATGAGAGCAGCATTCTACTTTTTTTATTAAGCACCAGGAAACACAGTATTTTTTAAAGTATATACAAAATATTGAAGCGAAACACAAAATTCACCGTAATGTTTTGATGTTTTTTTCAAATTTTCAAGCTCAGATTAATTGCTAACGTTCCATGACAGGCTCCAAAAATACACAGATGAAATGATTGCAAAACAAAGCACAGAATATGTTATAGCACTTTAAGAAATGAGACTGCACTACAGGCTGAAATCCAACTGGATTTTGTAAATAAAAATAGCTATCTAGTATTTATGTATACACAGAACTAAAATCCAGAAGGCTCTGGCTTATTCTACAATACAAAACGCAGAGAACCTCTTGCTTTTTAAAGAAGCTAGCATATGTATCAAATGAAGTTTTTGTTATAACCCACCAGTCAAAAAATATTTATCGCTCTGTCTGCATCAGAAATCTTTATTTCCTTATCATTCATCCTGCTTGGTGACAGAGAAGGACAAGGAACAGCATGAGAGATCACTAAATAGCGCAAGATCTGCCCTAGGCTAAGGGTCTCACCTGGATAACACAGCTTCTCCTTTCCAAACCCTGGCAGCCTCACGTAACCTCGTCTTAACAGCCGGGGACATTCGGAGCCCCAGGTAGGGAGACGAGAGGAATCCTTCCGAACAAGTGGGCCGACTCAAGAGAAAGTAAGGGAGGAAATGAGCACTCTCAAGCGCATACTGCGACTAAAGGCATCCATAAATGCAGGTGACCGTGCAGTTTTATGCGTGTGCTTTAGGGCCGGATGACAGCTCTCCCAATCCCCCCTCCCCAGATCTATACTCCAGCTTCATCACCCCGCAGTCCCCGGGCAGATGCAGCTGAAATCAATAGCCTCGTAACACCATCCCTCTCCTTTCCCCCCCTCAAAGCCCCGTAATAGCCAAGTTTGGGCTGAGATGGGTATTGAGCGGCTCCCAGCAGCGGTGGGGCAGGATCAGCCCCCGTCGCTATCTGATTAGAGGGGAGCACGTCCTGACTTTCCCCAGTCACTTAAGCCGGCGTCTCATTGCTTGTCCTTAGAGACCACAGCTCCACTCAGGCAGAGAGCGTCTAGACAGTATTCATGATCCATCTGTCTGGCACAGCCAGGCTGATGACAAACTCTATTAGACCCGAAACAATTTTTTTTTCCTTCCCTTTTTTTTTTTTTTTTTCCCCCGCTCTTCCCTCCTCCCATCTCCCTTTTCCTCGGAGAAGCAGTAATCTGACACTGAAAATTACTATCATTGTTGCAATGCTCAAAATAGCAGTGCCAGACTTTCATTAACATCAACGCTAGACTGCTAAATATTTAAAGAAATGGATAAATTTCACCTGAAGTGGGCCAGCCCGGCACACATGAAAGCAGAAGCACAATCAAAATGTAAATGGAAGCGGTTGTTTTCATCTGTGCAAATGCGGTGTCACAGTCAGAGGGGGATGCCAAAGGTCTCTTTAAACAAAATATTTTCCTTTGATTGAGCTTTTTGTTTTTAAAACAGAATCATTCTCCAACCCCCTGCAGATCCCTACAAGGCTCAAGGCTGACAGAAGTAGGTGGGGGTGGTGAAAGGGAGAGCTATAGATTTGATTTGTTTGGGTTTTTTTTTTTTTTTACCTTGCAGAGGAAAATGAACTCCTACAGCAAAGGCTTCTGTGCCAAAACAGCCATGACACGTCCCCTCCATCAATGCTGACAACTTGAAATTTGAGGTAGACATAATTTCCACATGACAAGAAGAATTTGTTCTCCCTTCTTTTATTCTTCTTCAAATTCTCACGCGTGTCAGTATTTGTGTTTCATATGCCCGCGAACACAAACACACCCCAGCAGGGATAAACTACCTGGATGCTTTTCCACCAAACAATTAAAGAACCAAGATCTCCACCGCCCCAACCCTTGTCAATTAGACATGACTCGGATCCTGCCGCCTGCGAACAGACAACAGACTACGCTTCCCATGTCAAAATCTAATTTACTTTTAGCAGGACAAGGCAGGCTGATCATTTGTTGCGAAACAAAGGGAAATGCTGGAACAAATGAACTGTGTCCTGCTAGAAGCAGGCACATTGTTTCAATTCCTCCGAGTCCCGAATTTTGCGGGTCACGTGGAGCAGCAAGCTGCCGCCACGGCCAAGGCTGCAATGTTTGAAATCCTACTCGTCATCTCGTTTTTCCTATCGTGGCTTTAAATACAGCCCTGACCTCCGAGGAGTGTTAAGAGAACAGCCATCTCCATTCTCTCAATCAATAAGTCTTTATAGCTGATGAAAATAAAAATAAGTAGACCTACTGAACGTTGACACGGGCTACTTTGCTCACAGCTACCTGTGAGGAAACGTGTAGTACCGGTGGAGTGTCCGCGCTGAGGAGGGGAGATACGCTTCAACACGCACCACCAAACCCATGTTAAAAATCCCAACGTCAACCAAGCAAGGTGCTACCTTAGTATGTTCGGATTAAACGCCTTAGCACAAATTTTTGGCCAGCTTGTGTTGTCTGAAGTGAGACTCTTAACACACCTTGGAGCTGGAGCAGATTTTTGCCGACTGCCCTCCAATTTCTCTGTGCTACACAGACCAAATTGCCCAAGGAGGAGCATATGGAAGCCCTACCTACAAGTCCACAAAGGAAAAATAACGAAACCAAACCAAAGGGCTGCAGAAATACACATTTTGTTTACCTTTGCACACAGGAGACACCTTACTGAGTTCAGCAGCAACACTGATGGAACACTGGCCCAGGCTGTCCAGAGAGGTTGTGGAGTCTCCTTCTCTGGAGACTTTCAAAACCTGCCTGGACACGATCCTGGGCCCCCTGCTCTGGGTGACCTGCTGGAGCAGGGGGTGGGACGAGATGATCTCCAGAGGTCCCTTCCAACCCCACCATGCTGGGATTCTGTGATTTGAAAGACTGAATTAAGAGCCTTCACACCAGAGCCAGGTAAGAAAACCAAGGAGAGAGGAACGCCAGGCCTGGGAAATTTAAACTCCTCTAACACAACGAGATAGCGTCTGCTATAATCATGGGATCCAGAGAGCAGGTCACCCACAAAAGATATCTTTCTATACCACTGCTCATGCAACTTAACTAAACCAAACAATAAGCTCCAGCTAGACATTCTGGATTTGGCTGCTGGCAAGAACACAAATGATAAATCCTTCAGCAGCCCAGAAATACGGGCTACTGCTAACATGGCACACACTGCTTAAATAAACCAAGGCAGAACTTCCATACGAACATTTAGACACCGTTTGGGGGCAGTCTGTGTATTACTGTGCAATGAGATGAATATTGTTTCCACCACAGGAGGATAGAAGGTTCGAATACCACAGGAGAAAGGGATACTTTGAAGAAAGAGCAGAGGAGAAGGTGTACCACAACAGGGCCACCATGCTCTAGGTAAAGACAGGAGCAGCAGTCCCAGAGAGGCCACCCTGCTTGGACATACACCCCGCACACACAAGTGGCTCCTCTCAACAGTTTCCATCTCATCCAGGAATACAAGCAGTAAAACTCAAGGACAGAGCTGATATGTAACACTGACCAGAAAGAAATTCCTGCTTTAGAATTCCTCAGGTGATTTTTTAAACACACATTTTCTTCTTATTGAGCTGTTACTACTGTCTTGTCACTGCTTAGAGGCCGATGAATGTATGTTCTTCTGTGTTGGAAGGTAGCCTTGTCAGCTGGGACTTCTCAAGCGTGTGGACTCTAGTGTACTCTGGTAGAGATCCCCATTAAAATCATTGAGCAAGAGCATGCACAAGCTTCTTAATTCAACATGTCATCCCTCTAAGGCCTGGGGATCTTGCTTCAGCAAGTATTCCAGAAACATTTTTTTAAGGATGGAATAAGCCAACACAACCAACTGCCACGATCATATTACCAACTGGCACTGATTTCTACCATGTAGTAGCCTTTTTAATAGGCCGAACATGATAAATATCACTAATCCCCATTTGTTTTAAATACTGGTTATAGGTGCATTGTTTTTTCATCTGGCTTCAATCTTTTTTCTCTTTGCTTCACCATTAGGACCCTGTTTCACTGGGTTTTGGTTTTTTATTAAAAACAGAAGTCCCTTTATTTACCAGCACTTGTCGCACAGCCCCTGTAGCGATGAAAAACTACAGTCACTATCAATATGCCCAAACTCAACAAAAAATGAACCGCGCTCTCTGCCACAAGGTAAGCAAGAAGCTAAAACACTTCTGAGTGCTCCTAGACATAAATCAAACATTTCCTCTACAAACTCCTCATCTGCAATGTTGTTACAAAACCAGCAAATATAGTTCTTGAAGGACTCAAGAAGACTGTTCACCGGATTTTTCCTCTTCACTCAGCACTGGGGAGGTCTGAAGTAGCAGGGCTACTGGACATCTTATTTTAGAAGGAGTCACAGAAAATGAATGTGTATGAGATAATTCAAGTGAAGGAACTTGGGGTTTTGTGGTTTTTTTTAAACCCTCCCAGAGGGTAACCGACAGATGGGTGGTAACAGTCCTCACATCTGTAAAACACTGATTTGAGAAAGAAGCAAACTACTTTTCCCCAAGTCCACTGAAAAGTAGGAGAAATGCTGCCACCCTGACCTCCACGACTTCCCAGAGACAGGATCATGAAACACACCAACTGAAGTTCCTGTGCAAGGAAACCTGCCATTGAAGGTTTTTCAGAGACACGTTTTCCTGGGCTGGGGCTGGACAAACTTCACACTGCTGGAGGCAAAGGGGATGACCAGTGAGCTGATGGGCACCGCTCCCTTCAGGCATGTCTGTCTTCACAGTCTTGACCTACTGCAATGCCTGAGGGGACA
>JAVSBS010024386.1:0-10676 GCA_033124195.1 Coracias cyanogaster
CTTCTCTGGAGACTTTCAAGACCTGTCTGAAGTTGTTCCTCTGTGGCCTGCCCTAGGTGAACTTGTTTTGGCAGGGGAGTTGGACTCAATGATCTCCAGAGGTCCCTTCCAACCCCTATCATTCTGTGATTCTGCGATTCTGTGGTTCTGCGGATGCAGCCTTTTATTTTTTGTATCCCCAATGTGGCACACCAGATTTAGCAGTGACCTTGGTCCCTATAGCAGCAAGTACAAGCAAGAGCCTTTCTGAGTACCAATCCTTGATAATAACTCTGAACATCCAGCATTATCACTGCTAGAAGCAGACACTGTCTGCAAAAATATGCTGTTAACTTTAGAATGTGCAGTTACTTAGGAGTGATTTAGCTGAAAACAAAAATCACTGAACAGAATTATTTCTGTTCTAACTCAAACCAAGACAGATTTTAAATAAGCTTTTTAGGTATGGTTGGGTTTGAAAGATTTTGAATTTTTTTGAAATAAATTTTGAAATATTCTATCATGAAGGTCCTTTCAAAACAATTATAGATATTCATTGAAGCTTACTGGCACATTCATGTCTCTTCTATGTGATTAGAGTTCATTCTCCTTCTTTTCAGCTCCACAAATTCTATTGCTTAAATTTTGCTAACTCAAAAAAGGTCAAGATAATCATTTTGGGAGAAGGAAGAAGAGTGAACCTACAAATCTGTTCATTAAGTTTGAACTAGGAGTGTAATACAGAAAGAAGCTGAGGGTATACCCTTTCATAGTCATACTTAAATTTGTTTTTTCCAAACAGCAGCTGTGGAGACTGGCTGGTAAAACATATAAGCTTTGTGTATTCTGCAATTTACTATATGCAGTACTAAGCAGAAGTTAATGTCTCTTGTTGAGAGACAAGCTGTAGAAGTGTAAAGAGCCTGAGAGACAACCTTTCAAATCTTTCTGAGTTTAGCATCATGTTGCTTATTAAAAACATTGATAAAGATTAGTTCTAATGACTATTGTACTGAGAAAATGTTACAGTCTTAATTTAAACATTGATGCACCTAGTTTGTTTCCCATATCATAATCATGGAGCATAACAAGGGCTTCTGAGTATCAGACTGAGACAGTCCCACAGGAGTAAAAGCATGAAAACACAAAATAATCACTTACCATTTACTAAAGGAGTAGAGTTTCAAGAACTGGCTACAACTGGTTTTCTGACACAGCAGGGAGAATAAAACATATATCCAGTGACTTAGTGAAAACAAAAAGGTGAATAACAAGATGATACAAAGGTCAGCAACAGCCTCCATGAGAACCAGAGGAAAGAAGGACAGAAAGAGAAGGGTTTTTCCCATGCTGCCTCCTGTGCTTAATAACACTACCTCCTATTGCTGATATAGCAAGTTCTCCCTTTGTGTTCAGTAAAGAAAGAGCACAGCTTTCTGATCTGTCTCTTGCAGGGTTTTTTTTCCTTTCCTACGTTTTGCTATCAAAGACTTAATCACAAATAAAATTCAATTTTTCACACTGTTATTGGGTGAAGCAAATGACAGCTTTAAAGAGGAATATCTATGTGTGTTCTGTGTTAGCCTTTCCTTGTGACAAGGTGATTGATACCAGCACATCAGATCTGAGTAAATAAAGATGAAAGTGTGTTTTACAGTTTTTCTCAAAAGCTGCTTGTAACAGGAGTAAGTAAGGAAAATGTTCCCAACAAAGCTCTGAAAATACCAGATGTGCTCATTCTGGGAGAAATTAAAGGTAGAGTATTTCCATTTTGTAAGACTCCTCATCTTCCTCTACACATTGTAGAAACCTGACAGGCTAGAAGAACAATGTCAAAGTGGTGTTTAAAATCTTGAGGATGCTAAGTACTAGAAATGTGTTCTTATATATCTAGCATAGAAACCCAAGAGAAAATAAGGACTAATTCACTAGTATTTACAGGGGATGGGGTGGGGGGGAGAGTTTTCAGTGTAAACAGTGTGAACTAACAGATTTTGAAAAACGAAACAGGTGGCCTAGAGCTTGGTCAACCTCTCAACTGATGGTGGTACTATTCAGCAGGTGAAAGTAGTTTCATTATTTGTGAAGCTGGAAAAGTTTGTGTTCCCTTTTTTAAGAGGTTTGAAGATTAGTTTTGTGGCATGAGCTACCAGCCTTTTCCTTTTCAATTGGGGGTGGGGGAAGGAGGAAAGAAGTGAAAAAAGGAAAAGTATAATTCTTCCAGTTTCCAAGTCCCTGAAACTAATAATGGATTAAAAAGCTTGTATAATCAGCTAAGATAGGAATAAACAGATTTTGCTTGTCTATACTCCTGGGCAGAAATAATGTTTTCTTTAATTTTTGTAGAAGTCATTGCAGAATTTAGATATTTTTATGTCTCTGACATTCTGGGAAATATTCAGGAAAGATCGAGAACTGAGCTATGCTGCATTTCTAGTATCCCTTGTGACTATGCTTTGAATTAAATTACAAAAGAATGAAAATGGTAAAGGAAATAGCCCATATAGTTAGTTACAAGGGAAGGTTATCAACAGTAGTATAGTCAAAGCTTAACAAGAGTCTAATAGATGCTTTGAAATTAGTATTTTAAAAGAAATTGTTTATAATAAACCCTCTTACAGGCAGTGTTAATGGATTGCCTTCACACAGAAAGGCTATTCAGAGTAATTTATATATTGTAATATGTGCATTTCTGTAGTTCAATACAGAATACAAAATGAGACCTAGCCAAGCTGCATTCCACTAATACTGTATTTAATGGCTCTGTTCATTATTCTGCTTCGACATTTTCTATGATGTGCTGCCAACCTGAATTGTAGGTGTTTCATCATTCAGCCTGCAATCTTTAGGGAGGAGTCAAGGATCTTGAAATGTATACAGTAGCACATATTACAGCAAGAGATCTACAACTTTCTGTATTAGTGAAGCCATTCAAACAGCAGAACCCTTTAGCCTGCTGGAGATGAGTGTTTATGCCACTAACAAACGGTGCTTCAGAAGTCAATCTAACAGTTTAATACATCAAAATGTTTCCTTTTTTATTCTTCTATAAAATTGTTCAAAGCAAAAATCCTCAGCATCCTTGTTCTAGTGGGTTTTGTGTTTTACAGAGTTAATACAACAGAGCATGAATGCTAGGAAGAATTACTAGTATGCATTTTTGCCATGTATGTGGATTGGCTCTGAATAGAATTTGAGGGCTTGGCATTTTTAGTGGCTACTGCTGTGAGGTTCCTTTTTTTAATGTATATATTTTCACCAGTTCCTAGAAAGATAGGCTATATCAGTGCTGGCATTTGTATCAGTAAGGTTGTTACCCCATGGAAGTAAAATTCAAGTTGTTATTTCTGTTAGGAGATTATTTTTCCTCTCCTTTTTTATGACCTTCAGAATTATACATGTAGCAGGATGTGTCCAAGCAGGTTTTGGAAACTTTACAGACCGTGGTCAGCTTCAGTACAGTTTCAGTCTCAAAACGTACATGTGATTAGCACCACTGCAGGCACTTCCATGAGTTCTGCATACTAACATAACAATCTAATAGTCTGTCTAGGATGATAGGAGAGTCTGGTTTAATTTATATGTCAGTCTATATAATCTGACTGACACCTTTTTTAATCATGTATTTTTATGGTCCCATTATGAACCTACAGCACAGTCTAATTGCATTTAATCCTTTAATGACAATGCTTAGGACTGCTTTTCAAAAGCGTGAGCTTTTCATAATTATGGCTACTCTAAAACCATCATAAAACAAGATAATATTTAAAAATTATCAGTGATTCAGAAATAACAGGTCAGGTCATTAGCTGGAGAGAATGCAAAATTCTGGGACCATCCATGTTCTTAAGCAAGACTTTGAGCAACTGTGACAATTCTATTAATTTCCTGTCATAGTAGCTAGGACACTTTCAAGTATACTGTAATTCTAAAATGTGAAGTGTCAGTGTTTTATGTAGAGATTTGTAACATAAATGTTAGATTTATATGAATAGAAAAAGAAGGAGTATGTCTACTTGTGAGATCACCAGTTGGACGAAGCTTCAAGAATGGCTGTATTTTGATAGCATCTAGATTTGCAGGACTGGTTAACCCTTGTCACTTGTTATTAGTGTCACTAGTAATCCTGACAAGACCACTGGATATATGTCATGGTGCTTCAGTACTGGCCAGACTGCTTGGGTTCATGCATCTTGCAGCCAAATTGCTGGACAGACTACTTGGAGTCAACTGTTTTGGTCGTTGCTGGTATGTATGAGAGCGTGAGTGAATAAAACTGGGGTGTTTGAAAATAAACTCATGTGCCCATCCTTTAAGATCTTCCATTAAGCTTTGCTACACCTTTGTTATCATTACAATATTTCTATGTATAGAAAATGGTCCATGTCTTTTAGACTTCATGCATTTAGCTTTCTTTTTAAACAAGAAGAGCTCTGTATCTGCAGAAGGCTCTTATGAAAAACTAGCTAGTAGTGCAATTGTATTAAAATGCTTTTTCCCTAGGGAATGTTAATAATTATAGTTCTAAATTATTACATGTTGGGGATTAAGCTAAATTTAATCTGTAATAATCTTAATTATGTTGGGGCTGTAGTTTATCACAAGCCTGCATTTGATATACTTAGGTATAGACTTCACATGTGATAATTCAACTTAATGTGGGTGCTGCGATTTTAGCATGTCTTTATATGCACTTGTCTGCTAGACTATCTGTATGCTTGGTCATCAGGTGGTAGATCAAGAAATTACATTGTTGTCATGTGTTCATGATGATACCCTTGGTGGCAAGCAATCCTAAAGGAGTAGCACATTTGCAACAAATGAAAGTATTCCACTTGTTGTCCCTCACTGGTCACTCTCTCATTGATGTATCATTCCTGAGAAAGAAGACTAAAAGGAAAAATGTGTTGAAAATAGCCTTTTTGAGATAACCTTAAGATTTTAAAACTGGTTTTGAGGCTTTACACTTTGAATTTCAAACCATATTTTCTTATAACTCTTTCATGAATCTTTGTGACTTTTTATTTTTTCCCTGAATCTACAGCTTCCTTAGCAGAATTTTAAGGTTCAGCTCTGTTTAAATCACAGGGCCTTGTCACATTGATCTGATTTATAAACATTCAATTCTGTTAACTGTTAATAAGTTCACATAGAGGTGGAGAGTTGAGAGTGTATGTTATTAGATGTGGAGGAAAATGAAATTTTATCATTTCGATGAAGCTTGTGCTACCAACAGTCATGGAGGAACATATTGGTTTACAATCTCTTTTCATGAAACAAATACCTTCCTAAGGAAGATAACATAGCCCCATTAAAGGCAATAGAAATGTGCCCATTTTATGGAATGTTAGTATTAGAAATAATTGTTTCTGGCTGAGCCATAACTAATTCATACTATGATATATCATTAATTACTAGTTTATTTGTCCATCCCTCTTCCTTTCTGTTTTGATAAGGATGCCATCACACAGTTCTTGAACTCTAGGATCAAAGAAGACTATGTATTTGTGACATTTAATTGAGAAAAAAAGTTTATTCATTTAAAATAATGAGTCAAGGCATTCTTGGAAGAACATGACTCATGATTGAGAATAGGTATTGGATAGCAAGAGAAAGCCTACTAGTTCATCATAGAGCTCTTGTGGTGATGCGAGTATGCCAGATGCACTGCTTCATTCTCTGTTTCTTGAATGCAAGAGAGACTGGGTCAGTACGGTCATCTTGCAAGTATGCAACACCAATGGAAAGTAATTCAATTATTTCTATCTCTAAACTAGTCTCCACCACATTCTTAAGGTACTATGCTTAAAAATTTCTCCCCTCCCAAAGTATAATGCAAGTATACCTTCATGTGCATGAATATAGAAGTCTCCCTGGGTTCTCCAGTGTTCTCATAAGATCATGCAGTTGAGGCCGGTAGCTAGCTAAGAGTCTTGAAATATTTGTCCATTGTTTAGCCAGATAAGTAGCCAGACTATATACTTAATTTTAGACCGTCTCTTTAGAAAAAAATACTGTCCAGATGTTTTACTCACTTATCCACAAGTGATGACACTGAATGACTAAGAAGCTATGTAGAGACAAAGATACACAACTACTTGGTAGTCTAATCCTTGCCTCCTGATATCTGGTGCAATTTGGAGAGGTGGTAATAAAAATAATTTCTACACTGTTTCCATCAAGAAATTTTTATTCAGATAAATAATAGGGAAAAAATAATTAGGTGACCTAAACAAACCCCCAGAGTCACATAATTTCAGTAAATACCAATTGAAGATATTTTCAAAATGTTAATTTTCAAAACTCTGTTGAAATATTTCTTTTATACAAAAGGATGCCCATGATTTCTTTTCCTGGAGGAAAAAAATACCCAACCAAACAAAAAAACCCCAAACACTTTTCCCTTTATAGCAGCTTTACAGACTTCGAAGTCCTAAGTGGTGCTAAATTGTTAAGATGAAGGAATTTTAATATTTTAATAAAATTTTTGATAATCTTCATTGAGTTTAAAGAAGTTATCTAAAGGATAAACTGTAGTCATAAGGTGAAACAGGAGATTTCTAGCAGAGAAAGAAACATTCAAGTTACAGAAACAATTGATGTGGGATTTCAAATGCTCAGCTGGATAATGGCGTAAAATAATGTCATTCAGTTCTATTTGTTGGCCGAGAACTTCAGTAGCAGAGAACGTTTGAGAAGGTGATACAAAAACTAGCTATGTGGAAAAGATTGGTGAATGAGATCAAGAGAACTCATGTACATGTATGTACACATTTCTCATCTGTTTTCATGTTTATATTTTCAAAATTTGTCTCTGACATCCAAGATTTATCGTGTTTAAGCTTTTCCTTAGTGCAAATCTGTTACATAACTGAATTCAGAATGGTAAAGCATTTAGGGTACAGTACTAAGAAAGATACAGAAACTTTAAAAATCTCTTAGTTACATGTCAGGACCTTGAATGCACTGTGAGATCTTGTCCAGAGTAGCCTCCCTCTGGAATTCCCTTCACCCTCTACCTCTGGGTCCAGGACCCCATTTCAGGCCACGCCAGGTACCCTCTCCTTGTAAGAGCCGTGCTTCTGGATGCATGCCTCTCTTAAATTTTGTCTCCAGCTCCAGCTGCTGGATGGAACTTGGCCTACATTGAGTCTCGTTTTCAGTCATTATTCTGGCCCCATCTCCTTACCAGACTCACTGGATGCAATCTTTATCCAGTTCATTACTTTGATTTGTCTCGAACTGTCAGTGCAGCCTGTCACCTGCACCTCTCTCTGCCAACAACATTCAGATATTTTGCTGTTGTGTCCTGGCTGCTGAGGACAATTAGTTGGCATCACCCATGGATCTACCTCATCTTCCCATGTGGAGAAGTGCCACTCCCTTACGTTTAAGTTCTAATGAATTTTTAGCTTTAATACATGTGCCATGTTTTGAGTACATAGAATCATAGGACCATAGAATGGTTTGAGTTGGAAGAGACCTTAAAGATCTTCTAGTTCCAACCTTTTTCCCATGGACAGGGACATCTTCCACTAGACCATGTTGTTCAAGGCCTCATCCAAGTATAGTTTTGTTACTGAAGATTTTAATACCATGTGCCACAGCAATTTTGTTTTTTAAAAAATATCCAAAACCTACTGGAAGTTTTATTTTGGAAAAGAACTGATAAAAAGCAAGAGGTTTTTCTGTTTAATTGTGGGCTGAGAACTTCAGTAACAGAGAAGATTTATAATCCACAGTGATATAAAGACCAGCTGTTCTAAAAGGAATTGGGAATAAGATAATCAGTTGCCAACATGAGTTTGCAAAGAACAGGTCTTTTCAAGGTCTCTGATAGGGCATTTTGTAAGGTTTTCAAAAATAAGTCCCAGAGAGAGAGAAGAATGCAGCCTAGATTTTATTAAAGACACATTAAAGTATCACTTAGCCTAATCTAAATGGTCAAAAAATTGAGTATTAATTTTGGAATGAAGTCTTTGGTCAAAAGCTGACTAGAATAATTTAGAGTATTATAATTAAAACTTTCAAGCTGAGTTCTGCAAAGCTGAGTACTGGTAGTAGTTTTACTGAACTGCTTTGTTCAAATAATGATTTTTTGAACCTGGTGCAAGCTGTCATATACACTTACAGATAGCATTTTAGAAAAAATGATCAGACTGCAGAGTAACATACATCAAAGTTCTGTACAGGATCAAATACCAAATGAAACTTTTTCAAAATATAAAACCATTCATGTTGGCAGCATCCTAGAATAGGTGGAAAGAGTAGGAGGAAAGGAAGTAAAAAGACTTTCTGGGGAATTATGTTCATATTGTATGTAACATGTGTTACAAAAAGTACAGTTTGTGTCAAGTACAGGAAGTACAGCTAAAGGAATTGCATTGCACTTTAGTCAACAGCCATCTTCAAGATTATTATTTATGATTCTGTTGCTCAACTAGGTATATGGCCTGTGGGATGAGAGGTTGAAAAAGTGAAAATAGTGTGGATTCAAAGAAGCTAGGTTTACAGTAATTTAATTTGGAGAAAAAAAAAAGGGGGGGATTTTCTGTAAGGAAGAGTAAGTGTCTGTACATTGTCAGTTTTAAAAAATTATCTATTTTATTTATGCTGAGCATCGAGGGTAGAAGACTGAAATTTTCCCTGTGCTTTCATTCTAACGAGATTGCAAAGGAGAATTGGTTGAGGCCAGAAGATTATTATAGACTGTCTTGTCTATGGTCTATTTACAGGGCTCATCATTTCCATGGAAATAAGAAGATGCAAGTGATAGTGATTTTTTTCCAGAGAAAACTGAATAAGTTCTTTGGGCACACTAAGTATATTTAACCTTTCACTAAGTAAGATGGGAAGTTTTCTGAAATTAAGTTTCTTTCTATTTGGATTTTTCAGTTTGCTCACATTCCAAACATACCCACAAAGAACTTCATCCTCTGTCTTGCGTTTGTTTATGATTGTAGAATTGTTCTTGATGGTAAGAGTGAACTCTCACTGTAGAGAATCAACAAGTCCTTTCACCAAGCTGAGCGAATAGGTTTACAACTTGGCAAAAGTAGCACTGGCAACAATGAAGTACATGTATACATGTTTTATCTTCTTTGTTGATGGACTAAGTTGCAATATATTACATAAAAGAGTAAATCCTGAATATTCAATATGTCTTCTCTGCCTACTGAAGTAAAAATAAAATAAATCATATCAATTTTGTTGGCATATATTAGTCCTGACATTAATGATAGCAGAGGAAAGAAATTTAACTGTATTATCTGCAGAAATTATTTCAGTCAGTGAAGTGACTTACTTTTATGTTCCTTTGGTCAGTTACACAAAATTAAGAAGATATTAAAATAGAGAAGGCATCAAAGGGCAACCAAAGTCATACAATGGACTATTTTAAAACGTTGAATCAACCAAATGGATTTTTTTCCATTGGAAAGGGAGATGATTAATGCCTTAAGGTGTTTTTTAATCCAGTGTTAAATACAAGATCAAGGATGCATTCGTATCAAAGTAGGTGGTTTTATACCACATTTCTTTACCGTTTAGATCTTCTTGTATTGACTTGAACATACAAATTCAACCTCAAATCTTAAAGCATATGGAAGTGTATGGTACGAATTGAATATACCAGAGACATCATGTTAAATCCTCTTCTACTCTTTCTTCTAGTTTTGACCAAGTTAAATTTAGTAGATGCAATCTGGTCATTCATAAAGCATCTGGTAAATGGGAAGTAATGGATTAAACTGAAGAATTAGCACTTACTGGCTCAATTACTGTGTGAGTCTTAGTTTAAAGAACCAGCTATATGAGACAGCAAGGGTTTGCACCTAAAAGAAAACTAGTGCAGAAGGTTCCTAATGGTTATCTTTAAAAAAAGTTACCCTTTGGGAATTGTATTTTACGTTTAGCATCTTCACAGAAGGAAAAGGAGAAATGGGCTAAAAATATCTTCAGGCACAAAGTTGAGAAGCTTTACCAAAGCAGAGAGATAATAATATTAGCTGGGAAGAACTGAATAGCCTGAAGAATTATGGTAGTACCAGTGGCATAACATTGAGTATTATAGCACTTACATAAGAGTAACAAGAGTATTGACTGCAGACAGGGACCTTGAGGTTTAATAAGGAGGAAAACAATCTGGGGTTTTATGTGCCACATTATAGATCTAGGTCATTGTATTGGGTCTGGCTGAGCTGGTTTTCCACATGGCAGCCCTCATGGTGCAGTGTTTTGTGCTGGGAGCTAGAAGGGTGTTGATAACACACCCGTGGTGTGACTACTGCTGAGCAGTGCTCACACAGTACCAAGGCTCTTCCCAGCATTCACCCCCGCAGTGGGATGGGGTGGACAAGGTCTTGGGAGGGGACACAACCAGAACTGCTGACCCAAACTGACCAAAGGGATATTTCATACCATATGACATCAGCTGAGCTATAAAGCTAGGGAAAAGGGGGAGGAGAGGGGGACTGTTTCGTTGTCCTCCAGAGCAACCGCTACGTGTCTTGAAGCCCTGATCCCCAGGGAGTGGCCAGACATCACCTACTGATGGGAAGTAGAGAATAAATCTTTGTTTTCCTTTGCTTCCGTATGCGGTTTTGCTTAGCTTTGCTTCTATTATTATTAAACTGGTTTTTGTTTGCCATCCTATTTTTCTCCCCTTTTTTGCTCTGCTGAGGAGAGAGAGGGGGAAA
>JAVSBS010024386.1:14522-36060 GCA_033124195.1 Coracias cyanogaster
TTACCAGAGGAGATTTGAAATGAAGACAAGTGTTTGGTGCTGGCAACTTTGGTTTGGGAGCAGGACCCGCACAGGTCACTTTTGGAGCTTGCGAGAGCCAATGCAGCTGTGTGCTTTCAGCAAGATATGGTGAAGGACACCGGCTAAAGGAAAAGGTTCAGCTGGAAGTTTCCTGTTGCTGCAACTATGTTAGCAGAGGAGCTTTAAAATGAAGACAAGTGTTTGGTGCTGGCAGCTTTGGGAGCAGGACCCACAGAGATCGCTTTTGGAGTTTGTGAGGGCTGGTTGTGCAATGTGCTTTCTACAACCTGCTCTCACAAGCTTCAAAAGTGACCTGTCTGGTTCCTGCTCCCAAAGCTGCCAGCACAAAACACTTGTCTTCATTGCAAGGCTCTTCTGCTAACTTATTTGCAGCCACAATGAACTTGCAGCTGAACCTTTTGCTTTAGCCTCTATCCGTCAGCATATCTTGTAGAAAGCACACTGCACAACCAGCTCTCGCATGCTCCAATAGTGATCAAAATATGTCCCAAACATTTAACTTTCTTTCCCACAAGTTGTTCCTTCCTTTCAGATACTGTAAGCCGTTTCTTAGCTAGAAAATTAAGCAATTCCTCATTGGCTTCTTTTACTAACCTAGTCCTGTTGTCCCATCAAAAGTACATAATCGACATACTGTAACAGCCTAATCCCTGGGTGCAGAGTAAATTCTTTTAAACTTTCTTGTATAGTTTGCCCGAACAGGACTGCTGCCTCTGTGTATCCCTGCAGAAAGACCATTCATGTCAATTGTTGCTTTACTATTTTGCCTTTGTCCTCCTGTTCCCATTCAAAAGCAAAATATTGTTTACTATCTTCTGTAAGGGTTTATCCCCTAGAGCATCCGCTAAGTCAAGTACCCAATAACCAAACCAAAAATTCAAAGACCGGACAAGAATTACTGGTCTCTTCTCCAGATCGCTAATCACTCCTGCAGTGCCGCTATGGCCCCTGCAGGCAGCGCGTACTGAGGAGCTCAGGGCACTTTAACTGGGGCAGTGCCGGGGAGAGCTGCAGTGTTCTAGTCAGACACCCTTCCACCTCGTGGTTCTCGAAACTCCACACATGGCCTGTGGGCTGATACCACCGCCAGCCTGCTAATACACCCTATCCCTATATATTCTCCTTGTAAGGGCATAAAAACACCTCCACATCCATCATCTGCTTTTCCCTCGGCAACAAAAACTGAGTTTGAGGCAGAGAACATTTTTCTGCTTTACCTGTTATCAATTATGTTTACGCTTTTCCTCAAGGGCTTGATTGTTCATTCCTCGGGTAGCTTGCCCTGGGCCCCTGTATCAATTAAGAACTCTAAACTTATTCGCTTTGGACCCACGGGAATGTATATATGGGTCCCCATCAGCAGACCATTAACAAGAATTAGCCATGTGGAGTGAGAGGCCCGAACCCCACACCACAACTTCTAGGATTTTTTTGACCCCTTCAATTTCTCTCGCAGGGGAGCAAAAGGGTTCATGGCACTGTTCTTTGGCGGAGCGGTTGCCTCTGTTTTGCCCTCCTTCTTCGTTTACCCATCTAGGAATTGAAGCAATGTTTGGATATGATTGCCAAGCATCCCGTGCAGCAGTGCCCCAGTTATTCCCAGGGCTATCACTTTTCGCCACGAATCACAGAATCATTATGGTTGGAAAGGACCTCCAGGGTTATCAAGTCCAACATTTCTCCTAGCATCTCTCTAACCACTACACCATATCCTCAAGTGTTATATCTACTCGTTTTTTAAACACCTCCAGGGATGGTGACTCCACCACCTCCCTGGGCATCCTGTTCCACTGCCTAACTACCCTCTCAGTGAAGAATTTCTTCCTAATATCCAACCTAAACTTCCCCTGATGCAACTTGAGGCCATTTCCTCTCATTCTATCATCAGTAAATTGGGAGAAGAGACCAACATCAGCCTTGCTACAACCTCTTCTTAGGTAGTTGTAAAGAGCAGTACCGTCTCCTCTTCTCTAGACTAAACAAACCCAGTTTCCTCAGCTGCTCTTCATAGGGCATGCTCTCCAGCCCTTTCACCAGCTTTGTTGCCCTTCTCTGCACCCGCTCCAGCACCTAATATTGCCTAATATTAATACTTACAATCAAGAAGGCCATAGACAGCATTAGAGATCTAAGTAAAGAAAACTGGTTGCATTAAAGGGAAAAGATATGTATTTTTTTTGCCTTCTAACATAGCATTCAATTTTCTGTTATGTAAGTAAGAAATGGTGGAGTGTAGCTCCAGATGCCTTTTAGAATTTCTCAGGGTTTTAGGAATTTTGTTTGCAGTCTCATTTTGAATCACAAATTGCACAGACTTTTTAGTGCCTGCCTTTTATTTTGATGTTGTTCCTACCCCACCAGTGCTCCTATAGTTCTAAGGTCAACAGCTCCAGTTCTTTAGAAAGTGGGATTATTTTTAATTGGCTCATAACACCATATTATTTCCTAGTTCAATATCTATGGATACATTGAAAAGCTGTTCTTTGTTATCCCTAAAACCAGTTTTACCCAGTTCCCAAAGTTGTGTTCTTAGAATCATTAGTAATTGTTACTAACTGATGTCCTGGGATCAGTATGTAAAGTCCTAGAGTGTCTAGTGTCATCTTCTGCTTGTAGTTTTGAGTGGTCCTGCTAAAACTCCGTGTTCTGGAACTTTCAAACTGTAGCCTCCTGACAGCAGAACTAATACTATAATAGCCAAATCTATTCACAAATAAACCCTTGTTCTAAGGTCATTAATAGTTCAGTCTAAGAATCTACTAGTTATGACAATATCACTGGTATCTTCTCAAAATTTGCATACTTTACACAACTGTACTAGGATGTTTCTTTCTACCACATAAAGATGTAGCTGCCATGTAAAGCATCTGGAGATGAGCTTATCTGAGGGAGGGTATGACAGGTATTAAAGTTTAAAGGTCTCAGTGCATCACATTGCATAGATATGAGAAATACCCTAAAGAAAGACTTTTGATAAAAACAGAAATGATATTAGGCATGGTAACTGCAGTCTTTTGTTAACATATGGGTAGTTAAGATGTACAGTTGCAGGTGAAAATCCAGTTCTGTGCCTCACTACCGTTTTGTAAAGAGGAACTATGAAATAGTGCACTGTACTAACGCATATCTGTTGCATAACCTTATTTCTGCAACACAATTCAGTAGACTCCTGCTAGGCTACCTAGACTACTTTGACAATTCCTAGTGTGCTGTTCAAAAAAGATCTGAATTTTGTAATGACATCATATGTTTTGAGTGACAGTTCCCTATATCACACATAGCCCTAGAGTATTAGGTAGGTAGAACTTAAAAGATTCCTAAGGTGTACAATTAATTGCTCGCATTTCACCTATCTGATAAGATCAACATTTCCTCCCTAAGGAGGAGTGTTATTATTAAATAATTATTATCTATTGATAGAAATCACATTGAACAAAATAACTTTTAAGTAGGACAATAGTTCTCTGCAAACAGATTTTGCAAGGGATTGGAATGTTTTATTGAGTAAGCATGTTAACATTAATACTGTAAATTGTACATAAAACCTTAAAAATTGTCAGTCTTATTACATTGTGTTACATTTTATCTTTTTTATAAACTGGAAGAAAATTATCTGAAAAATTTCTTGTACAACCAAAACTGCAAGTACCGCTACTGAAATTATGATTTTTTTTTTTTTACAAAATGCATTTGTCTATTTCCACCATTTTTTTCAGTCAACAGTTCTTGATAACTTACAGCAGTTTTTACCAACTTTAAAACTTACACCTTCATTTATCTTTGAATGTTTTGGGGAAATAAAAGAGTTGACCAGGCATCAGAAATAGTTTGTGTTTATTTTATATTTTAGAGGGTTTTTTTTTCATCAGTTGTCATTTCAGCCACAGTAGGTGGGTTTGATTGCTTCCATTTTCTTACAATGTTGATTTGTACAACTAAATCAAGGTAGAACTCAGTGTCTAGGAAAACTCAAGCAGCCTGAATCTGGGAATTAACACCAGTGCACGCAATTTAAGTTCTCTACATATAAGGTTATTTATGAATTTTCTAGTGGTGTTCCTAGAATCTCCCCATTGAACAGAAATCATACTTTAATATTCTTCTTGCTCCACATTGCAGAACCAGCTCTATGCATAATTCTCCCCTAGGTGAATTTCAGTATTTACCCCACTTCCACCTTACCATCCAATTTTTTAATGTTTTAACGAATTTTATTGAAATCTCTTTTGTAAACCTTGGCATTTTAGTTTTCTGCTAAATAAGCTGCTTACGAAACCTGCATCTACTGGGTCTCTGGCCTGCCTCTCTTTCCCCATCAATCTTTTTCTTGAATAATTGAGTGTATCTTTTTTTTCTTATTGTTTAATAATTTTCCCAGTGGTTTTTTTTTTTTCTTTCCTCTTTAATTTGTTACATCTTCATACTCCTTTACTATTGTATTGGGTTTGTGTTTTGCCTTGGGTTTAGATCATCTTTTCAATTATCATATCGTATAGGTTACACTTTCTCCAAACTCCTCAAGTATCATTTCTTCCTGTATCCTCTTTCTTTTCTTCCTAAGAGATCTAATGTCTGCCTTCTTTCTTTATTCTTTCATATCTGACCTTGTGCAATATACATTTCAATTATATTCAATACCTTCACTATGGGTTAATGTAAGAAGGAGTAAAAAAAGGTTTTAAGATACATGTAGGTGTTGATCCTAAAGGAGGCTGCTCACATAAGGAATATAGCTACAGACTTTAAAAATCCTATTTTAAAATAATTATTTTTTGTTTTTTAGTAGGAACATGGTAATATCCCAGGAGAAATCAGACTACTTCTACTGGCTGACAGTGGATTTCAGAAGAGTTAAAACAAGTTGCCAGCTTCTGTGGTTTTTTAATGCGACATGGTTTGTTGTTTTTTTTTTTCATGTAAAGATCAATCTTTTACCATGTTTTTGAAAGAAATGAGTGTTCAGTATTGTATATACAGGCATTTCATTCACAAATATAACTGCTTTAGTAATGATATAACGAATTGTAGTAAACTTTTTGGTCGCTGAAACACATTTTACTGCAATTCCAGTGTAAGTCCTTTACTATAATTATCTTTATGTATTTTTTCCTGATTTTAATGTAAGGCACAATCTCATAATGGAAGCTTTGTTACATGTGGACAATATAACCGGTCCTGTAAATCAGTTTATCTTTTGAAAGGCCTGAGCATAGTACACTTTGGTAGCTAGCATTGCATAGAACTAAAGCTCCGATTATTCTTAAAATGCAAAGATTCATAAACTTTGGTATATTATACAACAATGTCCTTGCATGTCGCTATCATTAAAACCATGAAAGGCTGAATTCTTTGTTTTGCATACTCTCCTGGACAGTGAAGACAATAAATCTTGTTCCACTTCTTAACATTTCCACATCTCATATTTGCTCCTGACTGTCAAGCCAAATGAAATTTCCTATGATAAATGTTTTATCTTCTTTCTTCATAAGCCAGTCCCAAATCGCTGACCAGTTTCCTTATTGAGCCCTGGAGACTTATAACAATTATTACTATAATATTTTTTTCCTGTCAGTTTGATCTATCCTCCCAGTTTGGGCAAAGTCCTCCTTCCTGGTCATTTTCTACTACGTATTTCTGAAATGAGGAGCTACATTAGGTATTATTCCTTTCTGTCTATTGTTCCTTTCATCCAAAATGTACATTGAGCTAAACTGTATCTTTTACAAACAAATTGTTGTCAAGAACAGCTTCTAGAAACATCTCATCTCACAGAGGCACCATGCCTGTGGAAGTTCACACACAGACTACCCACTGCAACTTATTGAGAATGTGACAAAAGTGTTACTGGGTCAGACCAGACAATCAGTTTCCCAAGAGTTTTCTCTCTACCAGTGGCCAAGCCCTCACTGTCCCAACTGCTTTAAGGGTAGGGAACATAGAAAGAAGGAGCTGCATCTGAAAACTTTTCTTAAAGGTGATTACTGTCACTTAGCAACACCATGCTGTCACCTTCTTAAAACAGCCAAAGCCCAACTGGACATGGAGGGCTTCTGCAAGTGCATCAAAGCAAAAGGAAAACCAGAGAAAAACTGTTGCTGTGCGGGGCAGGGGCCAGGGTGTCAAAGGAGATGGAAAAGGATGAAGTTTGCAATTCTTTCTTTGTGTCAGTCTGGATCAAGAAAAACAGCCTTGGTGGAAGAGGACCCAGTTAGGGAACATTTAAACAATTTGGGCATGCATAATGAGTTCATGGGATGTGATAGAAAGTACTCACAGTGCCAAAGGAACTGGCTCAAGGCTACTCTTAATTATCTTTGAAAGGCCATGGTGATCATGAAAGGTTCCTTAGGACTGGAAGAAAGCAAATTTCACTGCTATTTCCAAGAAGGTCAAGAACGAGAATCTGGGGGACTAGAGACCAGTCAGGCTCACATCAATTCCTAAAAGGATGGGCAAGAATGTAATTTGGAGTAAGCACGGATTCAAAAAAGCTAAGTCATGCTTGTGCAGTCTGATAGCCTTCTCCAATTATTTTTATTATTATTTTTAATAATCATTATTGCAAAGACCATATCTGACATATCAAAATAAAAGAACGAGACACAAGCCATTGTTAACTTTTCCTCATCATCAGTGTCTGCTTCTGCTCCATATTCCCTTCCCCAGGAGAGGGAGAAACAGCCAATGTCATCACTGTTGCTGACTGTCACTGTGCTGTCACCATAGTCACTCTCACTCTTACTTCCCAGGTCATTACTTTGAACTTCTCGCTCAACTCCAAGTGGACATTATAGCTCATACTTCTGAACTGTATCAACTGCATATATTAACAATGTCTATGTCTCCCACTCTAGCCCCTCTTGAGGACACTTCACTGGCTCTGGCTGAAGTTCAGTTCTTGCTGAAGGTGTCACGGACAAGCCAACATAAAAGACTGGGAAATGACCTTTGTGTCTTGTAGCCCAACAAACAAAATATTATCATTGCCAATAACAGGCCACAGGCATTGTACTGACTTCACAAGGCCTCAGGACTGAAGCTTGTGAGGATTGCTTTATCTGAACTGATCATGGCCTGCCTCAAGCTTTGTTCTAGCTTATTGAGCTGTAATGGCTGTTTACCTAATGACTAGGTGGTTATGCCTAATTTATCTTACTTACACTTCGCTTTGCATGGTACAGCCACAGATTTTATATAGATAGTAGTAATGAGTAGTTCTATGTAAAACTAAGTATTTAAAACATATGGATGTAGAGAAATACATGCTTGATATAGTAGCAGAGTGTAGAGATGTATGGGTGTAGGATGATTAGAAAAGGGACCCATGCTTACTTTGACAAATGTTCAGTAAATATCAGTTAAAAAATTCAGATCTGGGAGCAGGAGTGAACCAGTTAGAGGGGTAACAATGAAGAACAAGTATTTAACATATATAAATGTTGCACAAATGGTAAATTTAAATGCAGCATGGACTTGCAGATAGTGAAGAAAACAAGGTGTAAAATGTGTTACCAAACAGAAAAATGACCGCAAGCAGATCCTAGAGTGAGGAGGAAACCATCAACATGATAGACAAAAATTGACCTCCCAGCAAAGGACTAAGGACATAACAGGTTTTGGCTTTACACCCTCTCTCCGGTCCACAACCTTAAGGCCTGGCAGGAGAGCAGAAGTGTGACAATAACATTGGAAAAGGGGTAGCTACTGGGAAATGTGTGTAGTATTTTTTTTATTATTATTGAGACATTTTCATGGAATAGTATTAATTTCTTTTAATTTCTTATTCTATCATTACTTCTAGACTATCAGTGATTAATTGATCAGACTGTTAGGACTTCAGTTACACTAACTAAATCTTGGCTTCACATAAGTCATGTGTTTCTTTTTTGCCCATAGCAGTGTTTTAAGTGTAACTACTATTTACATTAACTAGTTTCCTGTTATTAAAGAAGAGTTTTAGATTTGAGCAACCTGAACTCTGTTTACTGAAAAATTCTGTTTCAGGATAGTGACTTTGTGAGAACAATCCCCTTGTCCCAGAAAGACAACGGATTCCCATTTCTCAATCTGAAGCTTATTTCCAGGTCTTTACCATCTATTTGTACTGTAAACGCCTTAGATTTACAACAGGCCAGGATCATTATCCATTCGTGCTTCTGGCCTTTGGTCTTCATATGGTGTGGAATGTATTTAATGACTACGTGTTCACTGACATTCCTAGTTCCAGTGATAGCATTCTGTAACCTTCAACCTCTCACTTCAGGTCTCGTTTGGTACAGCACAGCGGTGTGCTCTTGACTTAATATTTTTAAGAAGAGTGTTACTAAGGCATTAGAAGGAACGTGAGCTAAAGTCATGTACAACAATAAAAGGAACAACTCAGATGGGACTGAAATTGCTGAGATGGTGACAGTTAGCATCAGAAGGATACAAAAGAAAAACTAAGGGAAAAACAGTGAGCCCAAAGACAGCAATTTGGCAAGAATGAGGGTCAGCCCATTCTGAGAAGCAGTGGAGGCTACATTTCTGCAATTTTGTGAGACTGGCTGGCCACCAAGGACACTGTATATATCCTGATAGTAGAGTTTTGCTGCATGATGTGTAAGATCCCTGAATAAAAGTGACACAGTAGGTAATATTATGATTCCTAAATGTCAAATGTTGAAGCACTTCTATCGTGATAACTGACTCATAAAGGAAGAGTCATTTTGTTTTTCCCAAAACAGTGAATTCCATGAATGAAACCATAGGAATCCTGAGTTCTCTGAACCATGGGATAAGTGTTAAAAAATCACATCTAGCATGCTCAGCAGACAGAACACCTAAGAGCATTATTGAAGCCTACATAATCTAGCACTTTGATCAGTCTCATCTTGCTTGTATACACCAACCACCATACACTGACAAAAGACTCCTGTCTCTTGTCTACATGGCAGTATGTGGTTTCCTGACCATTTGGTGCAGGAAAGTGACCCTTCAAAATTGTCACTAGTTTAAACATCAAATATTTGCTCCATAGACATGTGAATTCATGCATAGATCCATACACTGGTAGAAAAGACTTAAGCAATGTATTGGAAAGTTCATCCTTCCATGGAATCTCCTCCAGCCACAGGGTAATCTTTCATTCATCCATACTTGGGTAAGGAGCATAGTAAGAAGAATGTATAGCCCAAGGTCTCTGTACTGGCAAGACTTGTCAAACATATGATAGTAGTGTTCAGAAACTCAGACTAGTCAGATGCATGTGTGCTACATTTCTTCCAGGCATTGCAATTTCAAGTACTCATCACAATAAGCATTACTGGGTTTTATTACTATGGCAGTAAATGAAGTGACTCCTTATTTGGCAACCAAAGAGCTGCTTTTTGGAATTGGGGTGTGGGCCACATCATCCATGACCCAAATCCACGTCTTGGATTTTTAGCAGTCCAGCAGATACCCTCCGCTGTTGCAGACTCCAATAAATGATATACAGACATTTGTCTGTATGTCCTGACACTGACGACTTGAGACTAGGGTATTGCTGGAATAACATTCTTCATGTCAGAGTCCATCAAAGAACATTATGTTTTCTGGCTCTAAAATCCATTTGGAATGACTAGTTGCTTTGAGTACAAAATGATAATGATTGACAGTGAGTAGAATCTTTCCATTGGCAACAAGTATTGTTACTGCATGTCAATCCAGTTAAGTGTTTTGAAGTATGAAAGTGACCTAATTGTTCAGTCTTTTAGACACTGTCAACACAATGATCTCCAACTCCTTTAAATATTTTTAAAAATACCTTTATTTACAACATCAAAATGCAACAGCAAAATATTTCACTTGAATTTCAGTGATCATCCTCTAACTGCCAGGATGCTGATGCTTCCTAGGATTAGACAGTAGCTCTTCCTGCCTAGTAAGAAACCCTTTTTAATAGCAAAAAGAAGTCTATCATTTTGATTTAGCAAAGCCAATGGAAGACACATGTAGCTGGGTTTTCTCTTGATTTAAGTTTCTCAGAATCAAGCTCTTCCCCTCGTCTAGAATAAAGAAATCTGCCTTTCCTTTGGTTCAGTAAGCAGTATTTCAAATCTGTCTTTCCAATACAAGGTTACAGAACAGTATTCTGTTTTCTCATTGGAAATGTCTTTTTTTTAAGTCTAAGCAGGGTTCACAATTTACTTTGGGACCCTATTTCTTTGCAACACTTGATATCCATCCTGATCATCATAGTCTTTGCATTTATGACCACTTTTCTGGCTGCCATGCTTCTGCCTGAAAGCAGCATCCCTATATTTATCACTTCTGCAAGACATCTTTTGTAAGATTCAGACTTATCGGTGATTATCTTCAAAATGTTTTACATAACAACATCCTTTTCTGACTTTTATCAGATCACAAAATTGACTTGACTTCTTCCCCTCCTAAACCTCAATCTGCTTTTTGAAAGTTATCCTGTCACATATTAGATGCTTGAAATTGTCTATATTACTCTATGCTACATTCAAAAGCAATTATCAGAATGGGAGTTGCAATTTAGTTCTGACTATTCCGTTTTATTTCAGAGCCTTCAGGGAAAAATAAGTAAACAGAAAAAAAGTAAAATTTCAATTAGAATGTGAAGTCTCTTTAACATTATTACTGAATGATTTTATCCTCTTGATCTGAAATTCATGTTGATCATCCATGTTAGTTAGCCATTGTTAGTTAACCATTGTTGATTAGCCATTAACATTTATCCTGTTAGGATGAGTTATGTAATTTTTATCAAACTTGTGTTTGTTATTGTCAGTGGCATATCCTGGAAGAGCTGAGTTTAGAATCTCTTCTGCTTCATTGCGAATACCTTTATGTGTATTTTTCGTACCATTTAAGTCCTTAGTGAAATAACAATCAGATTTTGTGTTCTAATCCAATACAGAAAAGTTGACACTTGTTATCTCAATTTTGCATAGTCATTATATTCAAAATGTGGTCTTGCGTCCCCTTATTCATTTATTTATTCATGTTAGGCAGTGCTGGGGATAAAGCAGTGTACTAAGGAAAGCTTGAGTTTAAAAAAAGATTTTTAAACCTTGAAAATATAAACAAAGCTGGGACATACATGTTTTTCAGTAATCAGATTAAAGAAAGGTTGATAGGAAAACAGTTCAGAAATGTAACTTGATTTTAATCTTGGTGTTTTGTTCATTTCAAATATCTTTGTTATTAAATCTCATTAATCTCAATAGTGTGTTATAAAAAGCACTATGTTACCAGTCTGTAAGGTTTAATATGTGTTATTGGTACAGAGATGGGTGTATGCCATTATATTTACTTTATATACTTATTTTTTCTTCCTCACTTTTAAGAATTCAATTCTTGATATTTGTTTGGGGAAAGCTTAGTATCCAGCATTGCCCTTAAAAGAAGCATAGCAAAACCCAACATTGGTTGAAGGGGAAGTTGATTGCAGACATGATCTTAACCTTTAAAACAAAATTCTTTTTTAAAAGAACAACAAACAAAAAACCAGCAGATCAATCAAACTCCTGACAGCTGCTCTGAGTATGGCTTTGTCTGTATCTTCTTCCTGTCTCTGCTCTGTGCTGATATATTGGGGTGGCTAACAGCCCAGGCACCTCTAGCTGGATGTGGCCAGCCAGAGAGGTGTCCTCAGACATCCCCTGCTTTGGCGACCTTTCACTACAGACTTTTCCACTGGGTCTCTGATGCCAGTGTGGCAATTTACAGGTAGTCTGAGGAAAGTCAGTGCTGCAGTACTCAGCGTTTGATAGATCCACATAGTTATTGTTATTTCAAAGCATAATTTTGCAAATTCTCAGCACCTCATTAATCTCACTCTTTAGAAAAAATAAATTTTGCAAAATATTAAAAGCATAGAGGTTACACGTTAACAGAAAAACAAGATGCCAAAAACAGAAAATGCAATTCAGCAGATTCCAGCCTGTATTCAGTGCAGGACACATGGGTGCCTTTTTTCCTCCATCTGACCATGGAGATTGCAAAGATTTCTGTCTCATCTTTATAGGAAAGTTCAGCAGAAGCAGTCACTATAAGGATCTGCAAGTTAGCAGGAGTTACGCAATGCACTTTATAAGGGATGATCTAGCCTGAGGATCGTCTGCCTTATGTAAAATCTGAGGACAAAGCAGTTCATTCTCATTTGAGCTTTGTTTGTGGAAAAACACTTGATGAAGCTAAGGTTTTTTAAGCCTGTTTGGCATGATTTTACAGACTGAATATTTGTCTCAGAAAATGTTTCTATTTAAATTATGTTCCTATGCTTTCTTTTTGTTCTTTCTCCCTCTCTCCTGCCTCCACCTTTGCTTGTTTTGTAAATGACTGCTTGTTTCTGTTAGTTGTGCATAACTGTATTCCAGACCTTAAGGATTTTTTAATCTCAAAACTCTACAGCTTTATGCACAGCAGTGACAGGAAGCTTAGTTTTAAGGTTAAGATGCAAAACAGTGATACAAGAGGGCCTAATATATATGTGCTCTGACATAGGTTTTTTGTGGGATCTTGAGCAAATCTCTGTAATTCTCTATTTCTTACTTCCTTTTCTTTAAAATAGAGAGGCAGACTTCTAGTTATTTTGAAGATTACCATAGTGTATATACAATAGTTTGAAAGTGGTAATCTCTTCCACAGAGCTAAATCTGACTCTGACTTGGTAGTGATGTACAAAACCATGTAAGTTAGAAGTCCTGACACAGGTGCAGATATATGAAAACATTCATACAAGCTGAGCTGTTTAGTGACTGGGCAGTATGTGCTGCTTTAATCACCGAAGCCTAAAACCAATGGGATTAATCTAGAATTCCATAATGCCTGCTGAGGAAAATTGCTTTGGGAGTTAGAAGGTATTGCAGAAATATACAAACACTGCAAGTTTTTTATCAAAGTTATTTCAGAAGAAACTTCATCGCTAATCCAGACAGATACTAGATTTCTCCCTTATTCCACTAACATTCAAATGATAAAATATTATATGCAACAAAAAATATATTAATTGAGCTTGTGTAACACAGTGTTGTGGTGTTGCATTTTTTGTGCTATTTAATCAACGAAGCCTAGTTCTATTCAAAGTATGAATCACCCTAAAATACATGTATTGATGGAAACTTTGTGCAATTTTGTCACCAATACTAAGTAAAAGTTTACAGGGTTTTAAAAAATATAGCTTTTTATATTTAATGTGGAAAGGGGTGATTGCTGAGCAGGACAAAGGACTTCACAATTTTCAATTGGATTTAGATTTCTAATCTGCTAGGAAAGGGCAAAAAAAAAATCATTGAGCATGCTCTTTTCATAACAACAACTCAGTCTCCAAAAGAGGTGTATGTCTTATGGTGGGTCATATTCCTGTAATCCTTTCTTTACATAAACATCACTACCCTTATCATAACTGAACATAATAATTTGTGAATATTTATGTTCATAAACTTTAACTGCTTTATGCTGTGGTTTTTAAACTAAATTCAATTTGCCATGCAGGTAGACCATAATTTATTGGAGATTTAGCTAGTTTAGAATATTTACTTTAGCTGATCTTTTATTTTATAAGGACAGTGCTGAAGAGAAAATTTTCAGGGGGTCTAGGGGAATGTGAAAAAAAAACCCAACCCTGGCATAAGAGGCTGGCAATATAACAAGCTGTTTGTTATACTTGCTTTGTGTAGACATGTTCCAAACAATTCTTGTGAAATTCATTCTGAATATGATTTTTTTTAAACATGCAATACTCTTAGCCATGCCTTAAAAAGTTCCTGTGCTGCCTTCAGCAACAGAAATCCTTTACTCCTTTAGAACCTGTTCTTTACATCGTAATGTTTCTGATTGACCATAATGTCATGAGATTAAAGTGATTCAGAAACACCACCAAAACTTATGCAGACTTTATATTTGTAACTCTTAAGGCTGAAATTTTGAAAGGGCCTACATAATTATTAGTTTGATTGCTTTATTGTGTTCCTACTGCACACCATGTTGGGGCAGATAATAACTTGCTGATGTTAATAGTGTATATCTTTTGGACTGTTTTAAACAATGTAGCCAGCAACACTAGTTTTAAGTTATTTATTACAAGTAGACTGTGCATTACTGGCTTTTGTATGTGCATATGGATTTTTAGAGAAAGGAAACAAATTGTTTAATCTGTGAAATGCTGTGTAACAGCATGGATGTTGAGGACATGAAAGAACAGCCTCTGACACTGTCTATGTAGGTAAAGATGTACAGTAATGAATTCTTTTCATCCAAGTGGAGAATTAGGATACTATTGAAGAGAAAGAAGTGTTGGGTTTTCTAGGTGAGAAATGAAAGTTTTTCATCATACATGACCATGTGTGATGGTATTTTTGATTTAGATAGAATTCACCAAAAATTAGTTAACTTTTCATATAGGTATAAGCTGCACCTTTAACTAACCTTACTGAAAAAGGAATTATTCTCAGCAAGCATATGTCTCTTAGTGAGAGTAAAAACAAAAAAATAAAAATCTCTATTTTATTCCAGGAGATCACTGAGCCAACCTAAATCCAGCTAGAAGCTGCAAGAAGGGCTCTTATGTCCTTTTAAAGGGGAACACTTTACCTAGAACATTTAATTCAAGGTAGGGTTGTTTTCAGTGCCTAGGTGCTAAGGAAAAGCCAGAAAAGGAGGCTGCGCTGAGGACAGCAGAAAGCACCAACTCCCAGATGGACCTCCCCATTGAGGTCCAGACTGCAATTCATGGGCAAAAGGAGTTGTCCCTTGCAAAAGACTTGAGCACGGAGAAGACTAGGGATTGGCTATTTAGAACAGCTCACCTTAATTAAATATCTAAATGGAAATCAACCTTCAGTTCCTGAGTGCACCAGGAAGCTTTGCTCTTCAATGCCTTCTCCATTACCATCTCCCAGCAGCTTTGGGCAGCTGTGCCCACAGCTACCTGGGAGAGGAAGGGAGGTCTTGTGGGGACCTCTTTAGTGGCCTGGGAGATGCACTGAGTCTTGAGCCCTTGACCTACCTCTACCGGAGCCATGCTATAGGCCTGCCACTATGTTGCTGGCCTTGACCTTTTCTTGCTCCCCTGACCACCTGGGACCTGCATGTCACTGTGACCTTGTCACCACATCCTCACCCAGCTGCCCCACAGATGATCCTGGGCCCCAGCCCCCTCCCTGCTCAGCTCGCTGGATGGGACTGCAGCTTTGGTGAGCTTGTTCCTTCTTGCAGGCAATGTCAGATGAAAACCTGGCTCTAAACCAAAGGGTGGCTGTAAGTTACCAGTTGTGCTCTCCAAAAACTTAAATGTGAAGGAAGGGTAATTCCCAAGATTTTGCCATTTGCTGCTAGTTGTGATCCAAGTTAGCTCCAGTTGCACAACTTCCCAAGGGTGCTGCAACTCAAGGAAAATTCATAGTAGGAGGTTAGATCTTTAGGCTATTTGTACTAACCATGCTTCTGGGAATAGTTGTGCTAAAGCTGTTTACAGCTGGTGTTACAAATAAATATTTTATGAGGCAAGCTCAGAAATTTCAAAATGCACATTCCCATTAAGAGGACTGGTGGCCATAGCCTGCCCATTCACACTGCAGAGTATGCAATGTGAACATGTAATATGAGACATGCTTGATTTTTCTTCTCTGTTGTGTCAGTGCATTCCAATGAGAGAGAACTATTTTCTGTTTGTGTTGTGACTGATTGCACTATTGACCTGGTTTGGACAGGACAGGGTTAATTTGGTATAGCCAGGTTATTCTATACCATGCTGACATCCTGCCCGGAGGCGAGTTCCAGTTCCAGGGTGGGGTGGGGTGGGAGTCCATGTCTGTGATCAATGTGCTTGGGCGCATCTCTTTGTCTATGTGGTATCGCTTATTTATAGATTTCTTTCTTACTGTTGTTATTGCTGTTGTCACTGTTTCTGTATTAAACTTTCCTTAACTCAGAAAAGGTATTTTGAAACTCTTTTGTTTGCAGTGGGGGGGCAGCCACAGCACCCACATGGCTTGGCTGCTGGGACTGAATTACTGCAACTTTACTAAACTACAACTATCATCTGTAGTGTTGTTATATCTAGAGTCTGTGACTAAAATTCTTTTAATCTTGTCCTTCAATATTTTATATTCTCTGTATTTTTTTTTTCAAAACAATATAGTAAACCCATTCATCTAAGGGTTAGAAACATATTAAGTCCTGGTTCTAATACTGTTGAGAATACCTATTCTTTTCCTGTATCACACTAGATATGATAAATAATTTCTGCTGTACTGCACAGGTTTAATGTGAAATTGCAAGAGTTACTGAATTGCATGTTTTGCCACAGCTTGAAGTTATATGTCGAGCTAGTACAGTAGCTACATATTGCTACCTTCTTCGCAGCAGCTGAAACTGCTCATGATTTATTATTAATATAACAAACAGGAAAACAGATGTACTTACCAGCTATATGTGTAGGGTTTTTTAGCAAACAAATACTATAGTATTAAAAATAATTCCAAAACTTCCATTTTACTAGTCTTGGGGGTTGTACTTTGCTAAAAGACTTAGGTGAGATACTATATTGCAAACATTTTTATCAGAAAAGAGGATAGATAACCTGAAAAATTAGATTGTGTTTAAAATATGAAGTACTAAAACAAATGTACAGCACCAAACTGACAAGTAAGTACAGCCATGTGTTTTTTTCACTAAAACAGTGTAAAAATCAAGAGGGATTTTCAGAATGTATTGTATAAAAATATCAATCAAATAGAAGATTTCAATAAAGCTTTCTATTGCATTGCACCTTGCAAAATTCTTGACAATCTAACTATTCAATCTTTTTAATAATATTTATTTACATTGTTAAATGTGATTGTATCTGATAGAGATTTACTGAAGTGACTAATTGGTATCTCATTAGAACAGACTGCAGTGTTCTGAAATATGAAAAAAATTTCTCAAATCAACAAATTATGAAACCAGACTTTTATTGTCGTACATTAAGAACTTCCAATCCTTCCATTTAGTCCAGTCTTGCTGAGATCATTGGGAGTCTTTCTGTAGAAGAAGATGCCACAATTACAGTTAAAGTTTTATCAATATAATTATTTATCAGCAACAAGATAATCATATGATCGATAAATCTGAAGACAGTCTTCCCATAAGAAGTTATATTCAAATCAAACCAGATGAGAAATATGGATTATAACAATAAACAAACAGAATAGTGTTATTGAGCTGCATGGTATTAGTATAAAATCTCATATATTGGCCATTTTGCTAAAGGCTTTTTTTTTTTAATTACTTTCTTGAAATTTTATCTCACTTTTAAGGAAGGATTCAAATTATACTTTTTTTTTGTCTTTTAGAAAGCAATAGAGTGAGGAGAGACTTGAATGAGAAACACAAAACAATAGTTAGCATCAGGAGAGAAATTTACAAGCACAGAAAACTACAGGCAATTCAAATAATTAAAGGGTGAAAGAAAAAGACTAAGAAAAGCAGGTGTGCCAAGAAAGCCATAAAACTGCTAAGTAAGTTTCTTCATTTTGCATTGTCTTTTCTGCTTTTGGGCATTCATTAAGTGAGCAAATCTCCCAGGGTAAATCAATTACAACAAATTATGATTTATTTTGGTGAAATACTTTGGTCTCAGTACAGGCCCCTGTGGTATTTCACTTGTTACAAACCTTCAGGCAGAGTATAACTCATTAACCATGACCCTCTGAGTCCAATCACCCATCCTGTTCAGTTCAACCATCCAGACTTTAATGTAGGAAAGAGTGTTGAAAGCCTTGTTGAAGTCAAGATAGTTGACATCCACAGCTTTCCCACTGTCTACGATCTAGTCATTTTATTATAGAAGCATAATATAGCCCTTTAGGAAGGCAGATGAAGACCAGGGCACCTGTAGTAGCATTCTCTTAAATTATTGTAGTACTCTGTGTTGTTTTGGAAGCTGGCTGAAAGGCATATTTTTAGTGCCTGGCTGTTGAAAGGGTTGTAAGCAGGAATTCACATTCTTCAGGGATGCCTCTGTAATAAAGACAGCCTATACAAAATAGGTGAACTTAATTTGAATGAAGAACTAGGGCTTTTGAAGTTGTGAACTGGCTGGCTTACATATAAATTTAAGAGCATTGTAAAGGCAGCAACAGTGAAAGAGAGCATTGTTCAGCATAGAGTATCTTGTTGATGAAATCACAGAAATTCTGTATCCTTGAGCAAAGATGCAACAGGTCTGAAATACTCAGTTATAGGGCCTCTGTAACAATAAGCATGATGAGTTTATATTCAACGTCCCTTCAGATTCAATCAAAAATTACTGTGTGCTCAGTTTCAAAAAGGGAAACCGCACGAAAACAAGATGAGCAAAAGAACCCCTACAATGACAGTAAATAGCTATTCCACTTTACCATGACAATTCCAAGTACAAATAGAGTGACTCATCATGACACTAGTCACCAAATGTGCAATTTATTATCAGCAGCTACAGGATATGTTACATATATTAAAATAACATCTGTGACAAATAACAGTATGGTTAGGTTAAATTTAATCCAATATTGTGCACCATGTAGGGAGCTGAAAATTAATATGTTATTTCTTGAGTTCTGGATTTCCTTCCTGGGTGCGAATAGAATAAGAACTTTTGTTACTCTCTCCACTTCGCTTACCCCATCAAGGATTTTTATTAGCTACTGGGTGCTTTATAAACTACATGAGACTGGCTTCTTGAGATGTTTTGGACACTGAAGGACTGTGGGAATAATATTGTATCACATAGATCAAGTAGAGTGCATTGCAACTTGAGGTGTGCTGTAGAAGACTTTTGTGAGACTTTTCTGTCTGAAATGAAACCTTGGTTGTGAGACAATGGCCAACTATGATGAATTGTAGAAAAATCTTATGAGACTCAATGACTAGATAAGAAAATTAAATTCAGTACAGGTAAAATGATGCTGATGGCAAAGAGAGAGGACAAACCTGACTTGACATTTAAAATAGACTCCAAATCATTACAATCAGATGATAGATTTCCATTAGGAAGGAGTGAGCCTCAAAAATGTTAGGTAGCTCATCACTGGCAGCCACAAAAGTATTGTTAGGGATTATTAGGAAGGCGATAGAAATCAGAGCAGAGAAAAACATTAAGCCACTGTATAACTGCAAGCTTTTCCAGATGATGTCTGCTTTGTACAGTTCTGCCTTAGCATGTGAGAAAAGAATGGTACACAGTTAGAAAATTTAGGGAGGCACAGTAGTGATGATGAAAGATAGGGAAAAAGCTTTCACCTGAGAAATTAGTAGGCCAGAACTCTTCAGTCTTGAAAAGAGATGTCTCAGAAAGGATATCACCAGAGGGTTTATTGAGGTTTTGTATGTATTACATAGGAAGAGCAGAAAGGAATAATTATGCCCTCTCTCTTCTGATACAAGAACCTAGACTATCAATTTACATGAATAGAAGTCAGACTCGCAACAAATGGAAGAAAGCAGCTCTTCATGTATTGGTTAGTCCAGCAACAGAACTAGTAGTTACAATACATTGAGCATTCTAAAAATGTACAAAGACCAGAGACAAGACCTAAGCAATTACAGAATTTTTTCTATTGTGGTTTTTTATTTCTGGCACTCAGATTAAAAGGAATGATTTTTCAAAAAAGCTAAACATTTCTAACTCACTGACTTTTCAGACTGCTTTGAGAACTGAGCTCTGATTTTGAATGTATAGTTAATTTCTTAAAGGGATTTGAAGTGGTTGTTGAGAAAACAACCTTTGAAAATGGTTTACTTTTGAAAATTACTTGCTACAGACTTTTGCAAATTATTAGAACATTCTTAGGTAATCAAACAAAAACAAATTTTATATGTTTCTTTCTGCAAGCTTTACCATCAAAGAACAGACACAGAAAGGCTTATGCAATTCTTTGACTGTATTCTCTATGTTTTAACAGTACAAATAATCTAGTTTTAAACGTAATACAGAAACCACTGCTATTCCCTATTTCAATTACTCAACAAATGTGATGACATGTTTCAGTTTGGGCCTTTCTTGGAAAAATAAACATGCTCTGAGGTCTGTATTTTCTACTTTATGTATATTAAGGCCTTCCTTGCTAATCCTTCTCAAACACAACAAGATTGCCAAAAACCGGAGTGAAAAGAAACTGATGAAATGTAAATAAAATACATTTTGTTTGCAACAGTTTAAGTTTGGCATATAAAAGATGGAAAAAATACAGCCAGAATGGAACCAAATAAAAGAAACAGTCAGGGAAGTATGGATTTGACAGGGAGAGGAATTTTTCTAATTTATTTAATCCAAATGCTTCTTTTCCTCAGTTCATTCCAAAACGTAGCTGTTACTATCCTTTGATGTGAAAAAATACAATCGTTAATTAACATGTGCTGTAAGCAGTAACAGAACTTTATAATTATAAAAAAGAGACTTTACTAAATTACATGATGTATTATAAAGTCATTGCAAAGCACTAGTGATTCACAGTGTGTTTCTACATGTGAAAATATTAAATGGATTATAGATTTAAATTAAATTCTTACTTCAACCATACAGTTTTGTTTAGCAAACTCTGCTGACACTGGTCTACACAGTTATTTTTTGCTTTCCCCTTCGTAAGTGTTCCTGTATTTTATCCTCTGAATATAGTCAGGATTTTACCTAGTAAAAAAAAAACCTTTAAGAAACATATTTGAAGTAAAGTAAAATCTTGAATTTCAACACTATAGTTTCTTACTGTTAGATGATAGTGTGGCAGAAGTAACCATTTCTGTTCCAACTGATGAGTCACACTCTCTACTTTAAATTCATTCTTATGATTTAGAATTGCCACAAATAGTTTCATATTCATATTTCCTATATTCAGAACTGTAGGTACCTGTAGTAACACCTTGTTCGGTCAAGGGTCTTTTTATACATTTGTAATGAATAATGTCAGAGCCTAACACTGAGTTGTAACTTAGTAATAACTATTTTTCCCTGGAACTCAAAATTCAAGGGTTTGGGGGGTTCTGTTTGTTTGTTTGTTTTTTAATAATGCTTTGCATACGCTTCCATTTATTGACTGGTGTTAGTAAGCTATCCTGGAATATGCATATTAAAAATATTTTTAAATGTTGAGGGTTTCCTTTTAGGTTCTTTTTTTCTTTTCCAGAGCTTCAGATAACAGAATTAAGAAGACAGAAGTAAAAAAAGGAAGTCCACTACAGGCATTTTAATGTTATAGTGTGAAATTGTTACTGTGGACATTTATTTTAATATCATTGGAGTTTGGTTTAAGAACTATGGAATAAAACACAACACAGAATCACAGAATGATTATGGTTGGAAAGGACCTCCAGCGTCATCCAGTCCAACCTTTGTCACAGCATCTCTCTAACCACTACAACATATCCTCAAGCACCGCATCTATTTGTTCTTTAAACACCTCCAGGGGTGGTGACTCCACCACCTCCCTGGGCAGCCTGTTCCACTGCCTAACTACCCTCTCAGTGAAGAATTTCCTCCTAATAT
>JAVSBS010024387.1:0-19013 GCA_033124195.1 Coracias cyanogaster
TTTTTAAGGAGTCCCTGGTTTGTATTTTTTTTTTTTTTTTTTTTTTACAGAATTCAACATCACAGTTCCAGAGGGTAAGAGAAATCATGAATGGAACTGCCGTGTTCTGACTTTGAACCGCAGCATTATCTGCGTTTATGTGACGTGTTTCCATTCCTGTTTTTCTCCCTTTGCCTCTAAGGCTCTGTGTTCCTGGGACTGGAAACCCAGCGGTGCTTTCTGCTCAAGCCCTCAGTCGAACCCAGGGTGTACCCCAAAACGGAGCACGTTTAGGCACTCGCCTCCTGCACAGTCTCAGTGTATCCTACCCATGGAACTGCAGATAACTTGCTTAGCAACAAATGGGAATTTGTAAAAAAAATATACAAATGGCGGATTTAATAATCTCCACCAGAGCCTCTTGAAGCCTCCTGTTAACTGGTAAATGGTGAAGGTGTCTTTGAATACTCAGCATGCTACAGCTACAAGAGGGATCCTTCTGAAAACTGATTAATTAATGCCCAAACTCTTTGTAAATGTCAACAATACCAAATACTCTTGAAAGCTTTTCAGCATCCTTCCAAATTTAGGATTATAATCTCTGTGCGTATGCATAAATACACAGAAATTTGCGGGAGCGTTATATTGATCCTAGAGGTCTTCTCCAACCTGAATGATTCCATGATTCTGTGGTCATTGCAAGGTGTGTAATCATGAATATTCAAACGGTACTTAGGACAAAAGGAAGGAGCAGAACCCTCCCAATGATTTAATTTTCAGAGCTCTTGCTATCCATAGTTCCAACTCACAGCTGCAACTGGAATCATTAACTACTCCTCAAAACAGCTATAATTTTGTTAAACTTTCTTACTTCTTGGGTTTGGGTTCTCCTTTTTGGCATCCATTTCTGAAATGAATGTCAGAAATGATACTTTGCATGCATTTTATTTCATAAGGAGGTTCAAAGATGGAGGAGGTTTGAATAAAATTTGAGCCAAAGGGGTAAAAATCCTGAATCCTGAGCAAACTGTAAGTAGGTAAACTAAAAGAATAGTAAAAGAAAATAGAAAACCTTTAAAGATGGCTGAAGAAAGTGACTAGCTGAAGAGTCTTAAATGGTTCAGAGAGAATTTAAGAACCAGGAAAGAAGCACTAAAAGCCTTTGTAACAAGGAGTTGAAGATAATTTGTGGACTGGCCAAAGCCTAAATAAAATGTTTTAAACAGGGGAGTAATATTGACTATTAACTGAAGTAGAATGGTTAATGGAGAAACAGTACCGCAGCTGTATCCAGCATAGATCTAAACCATGTCCAAAGTTCTAGACTATAACATAAAATTACAGACGTTAAACCAAGAATTTTTAATAAAAATAATGAATTTTTCTGTTTACGCAAGGGAGAAAGCATGGTCCAGCCAGCTGCAGGTTTTTAAGCCTGACCTCCAAAGAATGCAAAGCTTTACAGCTTTTTACAGTAAAAGGAAAGTGAGATAAAATTCTCCCATCAGTTTATGAAATGACATATTTCTCTAATGGTGGCCAGTTTACTGAATAAAGTGCTGCAGATGCCATTTATTCTGACCTTAGCAAAGCTCCTAATTTGGTAACTATATGATAAATTATTAGTTAACCTGGAGAAAAAGGTTGTTATGGCAAGAACTTTATTATGGGTCAAAAATTAGAGACAGCAGTACCTTTTATTGAAAGGGAAATTAGTGGAGTGGGGAGATCATTAATATCATTAATTATATTCTTTCAGGAACAGCCTTAGGGCTTATCTCTAAAAAAAAAAAAAGTATCAATAATTTTCAGCACAAAAGTCAAAGCCATTCTCCAGTCACATGTATAATTTATTGTGAGGTATTTTCTTAATCTGCTCAGTGGCTTGGGAAGAATTTGATTTGTTGTTTATTTAGTTGGTTTCTTTTTGTCTTTTTCTCTTAAAGTCTAGGAAATTTGAGAGGAGAAACAAGAAAACTGAGAGTGGCTTAACCATGGAGCAATCAATCCTTCCTTAGAGCCTCTTGGATCACTGGTGTAAGATCTAGTGAGGTAATTTACATTAAAAATATGTCTTCGTACATTTTGAAATGTATAATGAGGTAATTTCAGGTGTCAGTATTAATAATTTACTGTCCTATGTGGACTTACAACTTAGATCTTTTAAACCTGATTGAGATTAACACACTTCAGATGATATGATGCTTTAATGTTTCAACATTTGTACATAGTGGATTGGACAGCTGGTAACGGATACAAAGAAAGTGTTGGATGATCAAAACGATGCATGATCCTACTGCAGGAACACAGTCCATTTTCCTTTTCACTTCAAGATGATTGAGAACATGGGGAAAAATTGTTTTCCATCCAAAAACAGTGGAGTGCGTGAATAGTTTGATTCTTTCCCAAACATGTACATTCAGCATGTGTTTAGATGTAAAAAGGATCAGCTTGATTTTTTCCATCTTTAAGGAAGATTTTGCAAAGTAAATACTCCGCAAGTTTTCATGCCCTGTATTGTGAATTCCATTCTGAGGGGAAAAGGATGAATTGTGTTACAAAATAACAAGTAACAAGATTATTTGTTCTAATTACTTTTTTCTTCTAATTGCCAGTGTTACAGAAATGTTCAGTCTCCACATACAAAATGGATGGAGACAATACATGGTAAGTATATTAATGAACTGATGAAAAAGAGAAGACATAATTGACAATATCAAGGGAGCAGGAAGAGGTATCTTCAGGTGCTGGGCTAGCTAAACACATTCTGAACTGACTAATTGAAGGCTGATGGATTTTAGCATGTTATTGTTAATGAAGCATAAAGGTATGCTGAGAAATGCATCTTCTCTCTCTCCCTCTCAAAGGAAAAAAAAAAAGTAACCATGACTGGAAGAAGAAACTGTGGAGGAGGCAGAAATGATGAATGATGTGAAGATGGATGTCAAAGAAAGTGAGTATAGTGATAGCGGGAATACAGAACTGTTCCTGGGAGTGCAGGTGGAAGTTGAAGGAAACTGTACCTAGCAGTGTTAAAACATGTTGCCAGCAGCAATGCATATAACATCTGCATATATGAAATTTCATTTTCTGTGCAAACTATTCACAAACCCTATGATTTCTGTTTCACCTCTAATTATGATGGCTAGAGATTTGCTTTCAAAAACAAAGAATAACGAGTGAAGAGGATACTTCTGCCAGGTGCCTTTCTGTAATGAGGACGACTCAGATCATTAACTTTTGCATTGGATTTTGTGTTCTCATACACAGTTTCTCAGTCCTTTCCACCAGCTTCTCAATAACAAGCAGTTATGATCTTTTCATATCAACATATTTAAGGTCCAATGTGTCAGGAAGACAATGAACAGGAAATTTAACCAGGGAAAAGTCTTTACTGTCTTTATTTTTCTGGCCAGGTGAGTTGAGGAAAAGAAAAAATTACATGTATTAGCCTAGAGAAGGCAGAGTGTTCCTTCCTGCAGATGTTAGGCTGGCATTACATATCCTTGGGAGAAAATTGTGGCCTGTGAGGGAGAGCTTTTGATGAAGAAAACATCGAATCTGCAATTCTCTATTCTTCAAAGTTGAACTGTGGCTTCCTAGGACAGTATTGTTCAGGAAATAGTGCTGATTCACATTACCACAAGAAAAGCACTCATAAAAACCCAATCCCTAAGTGCCTTTTCAGCGTACTTTGAGGTGGCAGCTCCATTATGCACACTCCCCATGTGAACTGTGGCCTTGTCCCTTTTTCAGCTAATTTGCTCCTGAGGAAAACTGCTATTACAAAATGTCTTTGTGAAGCAGTATAAAGAAGATTATTTCTTGTTCCCTCTTCAGCTGCTTGAGCACAGATACCTTGAAACCTCGTGCAAAATGTGTACAGAAAGACTGTATTTGCCGCTGCTGCCCTGTATCAGTTAACCAATTTACTGACAGAGGAAAATTAATCAAAATCTTCTCAAAGGGAAGCGTAAGCTGAAATGGAATCTGAACGCTCCTTTGGTGGGCCATTTGTTGGACAATAAAAACCCTGCAATAAAATTGCAAACAACTCTCCACCTGGCTGCCCCCTCGGGCCGCTGCCCCCCGCAGGCGCCATTTTGTTGGGCCATCGGCCCGGGGCCGCGCTGCTCACGGACCCGCTGCCCCTCCGGGCCAATCAGAACGGCGCACGCGGCGCGGCCCTTGCGTGTGGCGCAGCTACCGAGGCCTGCGGGCGCCGGGCGGGAGCCTGAGAGGGGGCTGCCCTTAGGCCGGGGCTGCCCTTAGGCCGGGGCTGCCCTTAGGCCGGGGCTGCCGCCGCCTGCCCGGGCGGAGCCAGCTTTGTCCGTGTGCTCGGAGCCCGGGTCGTGGCAGATGCGTTAAAACGACCCGTCTGCAGAGGGCCCCGGGGTCACGGAGAGCTTGGGTTGTGTCAGCAGCTTCCTGAGTTGTCCTTATGCAGAGGGCCTTTGAGCAACCTGCCCGCAGACCTTAACCCTATCTGTATATGTTAAAATAAAAAGTGAGCCTTTGAGGTAAGCAAGCACAACTCAGAGTAATCCTTGAACACAGGCTCTGTGTATGCACAACAAAAGATTTTCATCATCAGGATGGTGACACTTTATTGTCAATTATGTATCGTTCTGCTTAGCTGCATTTGTGCTGAATTTTGTTTTAATACAGAAATGAGCTATAATCAATAACTTGTCAAATTTTTCATTCCTAATGGACTAGCCAAAGGATTTTGACATTACTCTCTGAATAAATTATCTGAAATACATATTTCCATTATTTGACCAGCTCTCTAGATTATTAAATAATGTTCTGTGAATAATTTATTCAACATTTTTCTGTCAATCTTTGAATAATTTACTCACGAATACATTATTTTTATTATTCAACCAACTGTATTTTCAGCACTGTGGCAATGTCTTTGTTGTGTGAAAGCATGGAGATCTCTGGAAGGAGAGATAAACTTCTAACTAGCATAACTTAACTTCTTTGTAATAAGCATTCAGTACCTTATTTGATATACCCAAGTGCATAATTAAATGAATCCATTTTAATCTTTCTCTGCTAATTTAACAAGTAGTTTTCTACAAGTCTTTAACTCAATGATCCCTACTAGTTTTATTGGAAGTCTTGCACTGTTGCTATATTGCCTGTGCTTGTTTTTTTTCATCAGCAACATTCAGAAAAACGTCAATTACATTAATTTTTGTGCTGAATATATATATGTACATATATATATAAAGTGAAGAAAATATTTACAGTGCTTGCCTTTTCTGTTAACCTTTTCATGTTTAGTAGCTACATGAATATGTACTGAATATACACAAGTCTGTGATACACAGACACAAGTGAAAGAAGCTTTTAAAAATAGTCCCAAAAGAGGAAGAGAAGCGCAAGGAAAGACTGAAGAGGCCGAGCAGCAAAAGGGGTGTGGTGGAATATCTGTATCTCTTTACCGGATAGTTTTTCATTCAGGTGGCAGAAAAATGTTCCAAGCAGCTGTGCTGGTACGATGATGAAGTTAAATGATTTGAAGATGAACAATCCTGCCCTCTCCTACATCTTCTATTCTGCAGTTCCCATCCTGGAGCTGGGAGCAGGAGGTGAAATCAGGGAGCTCATGACTGACATAGTGATATTTGTCTGCCCTCCTGAGTGGTAGTGGGAAGCTAAGAGGTGCTTTGGTTACCTTGTGCCTGATAAAGCATTTTTATTATTTCACTACCTAGCTATTTGGGCTAGACCATTAATTTTTAGTATATCCTACGTGGCTCTTAAGAATTTTTGTAGCATGGGTAGCTCTAGCTAGTAAAGGCAAACCAGTAGGCAAGGGTAGTATCTGAAACCAAAGTGTAGATGGTGTTTCAGTTCCAGTTTAGCAACTGCTGGAAGGTAATCTGGTCCAGAGGCCAGAGTCAGCATAGTTTACCTTCTACAGATTATGATATCCTGGGCATGGATGAGAAGAGCCATATATCTTCATTTCTAGCAGAAAGTTGTAGTGAGTTGGAAGCTGTTTCCACAGGTCAGTGCATGCATAAGGAGGCATAGAAGGAATTTAAGCCTGCCCTGATTCCACCTTGTTCCCACATTTAGGAAGGTGGGTCTCAGAAAGATGTAGCTTGCTAATGCCCAAAGACCAGAAGCTTGGCTAACTGCCAGTGTTAATTCTTGGAATTATCTAGCCTGATTGGTACTTTAACTTCTGACAGAAAAGATCCTTAATGTTCAGGCATGCTCAGAAGCAGCCTGCTTTGAACATGTGGATAAAAGGTATTTGGGGGCTTTCTTTTATGGCCAAAGCTGCAGCTCCCCACAGAAAAATGAAGCAGAAACAAAAGACAAGCTCTGTTGTTGTGGTTTCACCATAAAGATGAGTTTTGGAATCTGTTAGTCATTAACCTCTGTGTAGAAACTGAAAGGAGCATGTATAATCACACTTTTATTGACCAAATGAGATTTTTTATATATTCTGTTGCCATGTTATGTATCTAATCCTGTAGAATTTTTTTCTTTTTTACCTTTCTGTTCTTTTGGGGGGTTTTTTGTTGTTTTGTTTTTCACCCTTTCTTTAATTACATCCTAACTTTTCTCATTCTAAGACATGTAATTATTGCCTGGGCCTTGATTTGTTTTTAATGCTTACTGCCCCAAAGGTCATAAAGGCTATTTATTAAATTGTTCATGCAACCTTTGGATAGGGAGAGAAGCAGTGCACTTCAGTTGAGTTCCAACTGCTTGCAAGTTAACAATTAAGAACTGCTGTGAAGTTCAGTGAATTTAGGACCTCCTTCTTCTACAAGCTTATCTATAGTATCAGTTATGGGAAAGGAGTTAAGGAATTTTACCTACTTGGACAAAAGTACTGTTCCAAAATGAAGTGCGGAACCATTTTTTTTTTTAGTTTGGTGGGGTTTTTTTTTGTTTGTGTGTGTTTTTTTTTTCCCCACTTGTAGCTATGGTCCTCTTTGACTAATAGCATTAAAAAAAAGCATTATTTTCCTTACTACTATTGTTCAGCTTTTAGCTACTATGACTTTGTTTATTTTCCTTATAAGGAAAACTAAAAACCTAAATTTAATACTGGATTTTACAATGTTTACTGAACTGCTTTTTAAAAAATTTTCTGAGCTTGTAAAAGTATAATTATCGTATCCTAATAATTATAACAGACGACATTTCTCTTCCTCTTCACAATGTTTGATCTAAACTGCAAATTTCTGATCTTCTTGTCAAAGACAGAGCTGTTTTCTTGGGAATATTTTGAACTTTGATGAAAGTTTTATGACACTTCCAACAAAACATGCTGCTCGTTAAAGTTTTATATAGAGAGAGCTCTATCTGCATTGTTTTGGAATTGTAAATATCACATAATTGTCATCAATAGGTAGTTGATGAGATACCTGTTCCCAGAAGCTTCTAACTGCAGACGGGAGTTTGGTGTCTCATATAAATATGTGCTTCTGCTGTCCTAGAGTACCAAGACACGACTTTTTTTATTCTGTTATGGTTGTGGTCCCGAAAGTCAAACAATGATGAAGCTGGTGATTTATTTATAACATTTGCAAGGCATTTGCAGAGGACACAAATTTTGTAGTCTTTAAATATCTTATTCACTCTTCTTTGTCCCACAAGGTACTTGGAAATTAGTGTCCCATTAGTTTCCTTCATACAGTTTTTATGAGTCAAAACTGACAGGTCTGTCTGTGGATCACAGTGGAGAGCTGTGGTTCCCCAGCTGTATGAACATTAACTGCAGTGCTGATTTATCACAGGACATCTCACTCAGACAACTGGCAGCTGACACAGCTGCTCATTCTCCTTAATATTTAAGCCTCAGGGAGTCTTTCTAAAACAAGCAAAATACTGTAAATGTGTGTATATATAAATATATATATAAAGATTATTTCAAAAATTTACTTGACACTTCAGCTTCAAATCACTTGGTATTTCTTGTACTTTCTCTGATAATTGTGGAGACAAAATGCCCCATTTAATGAAACGCTGTTCCCTTTCAGAAGCACTTGGATAATTTGACTCCCAGAGAGCATGAGGTTTTCTTTTGTCATTAGGAAGACTTCATGAAGATATAAAGACATTACTCAGACAAATTGTTTTTTTAAAGAGACAGTCTAATTAAAAATTGGAACATTATTATTTAATGTTATCTAATTAGAACAGATGCCATTTTTCTTCCCTTGTAGCTGCATAAGGAATACCTGACTGCTTCCTTCCTGGCTCCACGGGATGTGTGCGCACCCGGAGGAGGCAGATCATCGCTCTTAAAGGCTACGTACACCACGTAAAGCTGAAAGTGGCAGCCCAGGTGAGTTAAAGGGAAGCCTGAATGTTTTCCCTCAGTTGGGACATGTATTTGCCATATTGGTAAACGGTATTCTTTCCAAATCACCTCCTGAAGGTGTGATTTTTGTCTTTGTTGACAATGTAGGGAACCTAGGAAGTGGCGTCTGAGTTTAGCTACGTGTCTAGAGTTAGGTGATGTGAATACCTCATTCAGTCATAAAGGTAGAACATAGATGTTCGTTTAAATTGTAGTTCTGGCAGAACTACGAAACAATGATAATCACAATATAATTAGAATCCATATCATGAGAAAGTTATGTATACAGAAGTGTTAGAAAGACAATAAACTTCAGAAAGAGAGATTTAATAAAATGAGGGAGCTCGTAAAAAATGCCCTAAGGAAAAGTAAACTCCTTGGATATGGTATTTATTCTACTTAAGGAAACAATAATAGTGTCTCAGGAGGTGTTGTACTGCTGAACAAAATGAGAAATAGGAGGAAACTTACATAGCTAAATAGCAAATTTCAAATTATTGAACCAAGAAGACATCCTTCAAAAATCTGACGCGCTGTAGCCAATAAACAGGAAAACAAATAACAGTAGTTACTATGTATGAGGAGCACAAGAAAGGCCAGAACACATTTTCAGAGTAACTAATTAAATGCTCTAAAAGAAACAAAGCCAAGCTTTAAATACATGTTAAAATAGGTAGAAATGCTAGAATTGATGTAAGCAAACTTACTTAAAAAGGTGAATTGCAATCAGAGATTCTGTCAGGAAAAAGGTAAGGAAACAAAACCGGTAGATCAGTGGGGACAGATCCTAGACATAAAGTTATTCTTGCTGAACTCTGGTGTGAAATGTCTGAACAGCCAACAAAATACTCGGTCACTTACCGATCCAGAGGACTGAAGATCTTTGGTTATGTCTGTATTTTAGAGGGTTTTTAACCTGCAAATAAGTTTATAGCTCTCCTGGTAAATTAATTATCACTAAAACACAGTCCTAACACATCTGTAACATCATGGTGGAAAAACATTTAACAGGACAATGTTTAGGAAATTGAAGCTGTACTTCAGTAACTGTTGTTTATTTCTTTGGATTTGTAGTGGATGTAGGAGAAGTGAATGAATTTGACAAGAAGTGACTGAGGAAATAAACAGGCCTGGACAAAAGGTTAGTAAAAGCTCTGTAATGAACAGGCAGCAGAGGCACGGGGTGCATAACAGTTTTTGAAACAAATTGGTATTTCTACATGAAGTTTGTTGTTACAACAGATTTACTGAGTGAGGTGCTGGAATTTGGAGTTACTCAGTATTATGATTTGTAACATGGAATATGATGAGGCGAATATGCCTAAAAAACATGCAGATAACCTCAGCCCAGCAGAAGCTGCAAACACACTAAGGGAATTAGAACTTTAAATGACTATGACACATAGGGGAAATCCTCTGAAGCAAGCCAACCAAACAGAAGATACTGCCTATAAAAATGCATATGTACCCTTGTACAGTAGTGGTTAACTTAAGATGTGAATGGCAGAAAAAACAGCGTGGGTGGGTGTTCAAGGAGAAGAATTTTGGATTCGCCATAGATAACAAGGCATGAGGGGCTGACCAGTGAAGGTATCGAGGTGAACCAAGAGCCCAGGGAAGGCAAATGTAATTTAGAAGGACTCATTTAGCAACTAGAGAGGGTTATACAGTGGAGAACAGAGGCTGAATGTAGTGTCCATAAAATGGAAAGGTTACAGAGCAACTGCCAGACTTCTGAACTCACTCTTTCGGCTTAGTCAGCTTACTGCCATTGTAGAAATCTCGGAAAAAAATCCTTTGCTGAGTGCAGCTTCAGGCAAAGGCCGAACAAGGTACTAGAATGCATAAATGCATTTCCTAAGGAAAATATTATAATGCATGTGTGTAAATGAGTGGTGAAGGTTTATTTGGGTTATTATGCTTATCTCTCTAAATATTGAAAATGATTTGGCTCACTGAAACATTCTCTTTTATGAAAAGAGTTTGAAAAAAACAAGGAAACTATTTTAGAGAAGTAATAAACAGTTTGAAGAAGTAATGGCAGAAAGGTGGCTTAGAATACATTTGCTTATCAAAGTATTTACTCTATTAGGATAAAATAAATCTATAGCAGAAATATTTTTACAGTAAATACTCACATTAGAAACACAAATGCGTTTCCAAAATAAAAAATGCTCCTAGGAGTTGATAGCTTTCCTTATGATGGTCAGTAACCTAAATAAGGAGACTCTTCCCTGTTCCTTTCCTAAAATGTGGTGTACCAGAAGCATCCACTTATTAAGAAAAATGTTGAGACCTCTAAGAAGTGAAAAATTCCTGCAGTTGCAATACTATAGCACCTGATAATGAGGACCATTTGGTAAAATTGAGGCCACAGAAATATGAAAAGCAGATTTTTTTTTTAACCTTAGGTTGTACAACATAGAACTATTAATGAATGACACACAGGAGTCTGCTTGAATCATGTTTATCTTCTGGATAGGTGATCTAAGCATTGCTATCGGTAATTATTGTAGATACATACTTATAATGAAGCACAAGGATAAAAAAAAAACAGAGGTAAGTAAATTAAAATCTAAGGATGCAGTGCAACATCGTCCAAGGACTATAATACCTAACTATTTGGATTTCTTTGAAGTAGTTATCTCTTGAGTGTAGCATGATTGAAAAAGAAAGAGAAAGAATTAAGGAGAAAAAACCATAATGCGCCTGTGAAAGCATAATATTAAACCTGTTCAAAAGAATCACTTCAGTATAAAGTTTTAACTATGTACATACGTGTACATCTATTCACAAAGATGTGTGCATTTATATACGTACACACACAACCACATATTTTCTAAAGCAAATACAATTGTATGACACTTGTAGTGGGCAAAAATAAGAAAAAATACTTCTGAGTTGTATTAATAAGTGTAAATGCTTTATTGGCTATGTCCTTCATTCCATTATCTTTTTCTCTAAAGCATACTAGGAACAATCTTATTCTTTGCATGCCCATAAGTCCCCTCAGTGGGAGCTAGGGCTGGTTGGCTAATTCAGGTATAGCCTTGCAGCAGGCTGCAGGCTTAAGAAGGCTTTTCCCCTCAGTCTGAAGGGCTTATTGAGAAAAGAAATGAGGAACTCATTTAACTTAACTCATCCAGTTCACTGTTGTAATTAAAAAAGTATGACGTTACAAAAAGTCAAGCTGAAGTTCTATGAACTGTGTTTGCTTGCCAGGTGAAGTTAAAATAAACAATCTCTACTTTATTTCAAAAGCTTGACACAACCTTTGTATTTAGTCTCTGTGACCTTTTCCGAACTCCTAGTGATCTTCGGTAAATGACTCTCTTATGTTATATTATACTGTATCTGCTGCTTTGGAAGTGATTGACTGAAACACAAGAATGTGAAAATATTCCTGTAAAGACTATATCCCCTAGAGATATTTCATGGAGGGTGTGTCCCAAATGGGAAAAATGTCAGCTTCATAGAAATGCAAGCACTAGGGCTGGACAAGGATGAGGTACCATGTCACAGCCATTTAGTTGAGAACATGCAGTTTATAGGCATCTACTCTGTAGCTTACATGGAAGAGCTGCCAACCTATACAGAAAGTAGTCATAGCTGAAGTCATGACTTGACTCAGTGGAGCTTGGCTAGTAATGATGCGATGCTTCCAAAGCATTCTCTGAAGAAAATAGACATATAAGAGAGACGTGGGATTGGATGGTGATGTAAACCAGAATTTTCTACTCAGAAACTGCTCAGGTCAACATTTGGGCAATGAAATAATTATTTTATGTTCAGAGATGCTGAGCATCAGCTTGCCAACACAGAACAATGTGAAATACCTCTGAAATCAAAACACTAAGGTAAACTTGCAAGTTTAAATACATGCAAACAACTTCAGATGAAGAACTCAGTTCTTCGGGGTGTGAAGTTGTATTAGCTACCTTTGTGAAATTGGGTGTGATGCTGTGATCTCACTTCCAGCAAGCTTTTGTACTAGGGTAGTTGAGTGCGAATTAGATCAGATGTCTCTTCCTTGTCCTCCTCTGCCTGGCGAAGATGTGCCCTGGGGGCATATACTTGCTTCACCTTCAGGGGGTCTGTGGAAACATTCCTGGACATTGGGTGGTACGCCAACAATATTACAGTAAGGTGCTGCATGATGACTTGTGAACACTTTATGAAAGGCAAAACGGTTTGAAACTGTACTTACAATCACAAACAAGTGGTTAAGTTTGTGATAATTTCAGTATGATAAAATAGAAGCTAGCACTTGGACAATTTTAAATGCAATTCAAAGTGAAGAAGACTTGTGTGTATTTACTTGTGTAAAGTAAGTTCCACGTAATTCAGCTTGCAGTTTCACAGTTGAAAATTAAGTGAATTGCTGAAGGAAACTTGAGTCAGGATTTGATCTGAAACAATTATAAGTCTTCTAGTTCTTGGAAGGGTCACAAAGGCTAAAACACTTCATTTTCTCCCCTTTTTTTCTTTCCTTCAGTAATGTGAGTAGTGTGGGTGACTTCACACCACAAGGGCACATGGATTTGGAATCACCCACTTCTGTGCTGTGAGCATAGAATTTCCAAATTCCTACCATAATACAAATGCAAAAACCATGCTGAGGGATATATCATGCAAAATGTGACTAAAGTAAACATGTTTTTGTTTGTACCTCTTGAAATTAATTTATCATTTAATCTCAGGACTTGTCTCTGCTCTCTGCTGTGTATTTAATGTGCTGGAAAGATACTTAATGATGGCCAGTTTAAAGCTAGCTGACTTGTGGCAGATTCATAGATGTTAGAATTGCAGCTGTAATTAATAGTAATTTCAAATAATTTGAATTTATATATATTCAAATAATTTGAATTTAATAATTCAAAAACTTGAATGTGCGTGTGCATATAGTATAGGACCCTGATTCTGGAAGTAGATCACACCGGTTAGCATATTATGCCTATCTGTTTGTAGTGAAATAACCAAAATTCTGGCTTTACTGGACTGTGCCACAGTTTCCACTTGAAGCACACACCTAATTTCCCTTTCAGCAGGAACCAGAAAGTATTAGGGAATGATATGTGCCCCAAACCTGTTTGATTATAAAGTCAGAGTACGATTAAAAGGTGGAACTGGACTCTCAGAGGTAGTAGAGAGTTGTCCAATAACAGTTTTAGTCTCTGTGGACCCTGTAGCTCTCTCTGTGTGAATTACTTTAGGGGGTTGCTGCTAATGTCGGTGGACATCTGAGCCTTTTTTTAAAAGGTGTCTGCCTGCAAAACCAGCACCTCTGGCTGGGAAACTCATGGGCCAGTGAATGCTGGCAGTTAATGCCACCTCAGTGTTGTCTGGTTCTGCATGAGGCGAGGAGTGTGTTCTTTGGCAATTTCCACTTTTCCACTGTTGGGAAGAAACCCCTGAGCTAGAATTTCATTCAGAAAGGCCCGAGAGAGTTGTTTATGTGTCATAATCTTACAGCAAAAAGGATGTGATCATACCGTGATACCCAAGATTAAAAATTTACACACACACTTCTTCTCTTTCGGTATTCTGAATGTTCCTGTGGAATTGGCTGTTAACGTCCTTCAGGAATTGTGGTCCAAAAAATAACTGTGCAGTTATCTCTGCTAATGTGGTCTGGAAAAGAATTAGAAGGGCAAAAAGAAAGATACAGCTTCTTTTTTTTCTTCATTATAATGGTACTTAAAGCAAAAGCCTTCATGTTTTGGAAAACAGAATGGTTCACAAATTCCAAGTTTCTCTTAATCTGCTTAGCATCATCTTAAACTTCAGGGGAACATCAGCTGGAACCACATGGTTTATGTTCATCCTTCTTCCTGATTTTAAAGTTGTAATAATCTCATGAGAGAATAAGAGCACACCAGAAGCTGTATGTGCAATCTTACAACTAACCAAAGCAGGTCTCATTTTAAAATCGGATCGCTGAATATTCCAGCAGTTTTTGCTCCATTCATTAAAAAGATTCTTGAGAGAGTTCAAATAAAATACCTTCCTGGAAATTGCAGTCCATTGTCAGAAGAAAAAGAGTAGTCGATGAATTATCATCTCTGAATTGCTCACTTATCTCTAAGATACAGATATTTTGTAATAATATGTTCCAGACTTTGCTAAAATAAGCCTGCGGTTCTTTGAGTGCCTTCTGGTATGTTGTGTACGTACTGGTATCGCCCTTACCCCTCAGAGATGCGGATGATTAGCAGAATACAATACTGGCTGCACACGAGCAGATAGTAACTATCTTCTGTCTCATGGAAAAATCTTGTAATTCAGTGCTCGACCACGTCACATTAGTTTAAAAACAGTACAGATGCACTCAGTGTGAAAGTACCATCTGTATTCTAGGAAGAGTATTGTTGTACTGCATTTATTAGTATTTTTATAGCCCAAATCCATCTATATTCTTCAGCAAATTTGCATCTGGTCACATTTAGGCCTAAGTATCAGTTTGTCTCCATAACTTACAATACGGATCATATTGGCTACAAAACACAGTGAGCTTTAATGAGTGAAGATAATACTTCAAAAATTAATATCTTTGCAAACTCTATTTTGCCTTTATATGTTCTTCTGATGACCGTTGATCAATTTCTATTTCTGTAAATCCCGTTGTCCTGAAGATCAGTTAACTGTCAGTATGTTTGATGGGAAAGATATTTGCTCTTAACTGTAAAAGGCAATGAAAATGTGTTGTATAGAGCAGTGGGGAGGCAGAGAGGAAGGTTAAAGTTTGTTGTTCTGCAAATTGTAGTGCTTATGAGCAGGGGAAAGATGCGGCACTGGGAAAAGATTTCTTTGGCTATACCATAATGAGGAAGGCATGAGACTTGAGAACAAGGACCTGTTTCTGCCATTTCTCTGAAAACAGAACCCAGTTTAAAGCTATGCTGTTGCAGGATCAGGAACACATAAAGGTAAAAGGCAGAGCACAGAACAAGATACTGCGAAGGCAGATAAACTACTTTTTATGTCTGAAAAGATACATTATATATTAGTTGGTTTAATTGCAATGAGATTAAATGAGATTTCCACTTTGAGGAGTTAGCTTGCATTAGACTATTAGTATCTGAGAGTGATTTATGGATCTGAATGTGTTAAGCATCAGGCTGAGAAAGATCATTACTGCACCTTTTATATAAGCTATTTTTGTGAGCCAAAGAAACTGTGGCTTGCTCTTTGGTGAGCCCTCCAGTTAAAAAGAACTAAAACAAAATCATGGACTCCAAAACCTGATGTTACTGAAAACAGCAGTAACCCTTGAAGAAGGATTTAGGAGAATGAGAATTTAAGGCTTTTTTGGTAGCATTTTTAATTTTTTTTATCACCTGAAACCAAGTAGCCTTATCACTGCCACCTGGGAAGGAATCAAGTAAATTGTCTCAGCTTAGGTTATTTAGAAGAAAACCACAGACCACCTGTGTTCATTAGAGCCCACTGACAAAAGGATTGGTCATGTGAGGTTTGCAGGTGGGTGGTGTTTGTCTGTCTGGGGTGTTTTTACATCTAGGAGGGGCCATGGTAGGTGGTATACAGGTAGTCTCTGTGCGACTCTGTTGCAGAACTTGAAGAATACACTACTGTTCATTGAAGGTAAGTCTTGTTGGGTGTGACATTACTGGTGCTTTACTTTGCTCTGTATCTGAGACTTGCAAGTTATGGGGAAGATTTAAAGAGAGAGCGTGTGAATGTTTCATAGTTCCCCATCTCCCTCACAACTACAGCATGATAACTGGTCGAGGATGTGGGTAATGTGAACTTAATCTCTACAGAAGATTGAATGGTGTTATTGAATCTGTTATCTGAAAACTGTTTGATGACTTATGTGGAGTTCCAGAGGTGGGAGTTATTTTAGTTCTTTTTAATGCTTGACTGGATTTTAAAAATACTGAATGTGTGACCTGACAGGCCACGGCTCTTCAGCGTATGCTTCATGAGCTCTGCACTGAGCTCTTCTCTCCATGCCACATGGCTGCTCTAGGCTGTTGTGGAGCCGTGCTGAGCAGTGCAGAAACCTCAGCACTAGCCTGAGAATTTCCGCTTTATTTCCTAAACTGTGAAAACTGTGTTCCCAAAGTCTTTCTCTGATCCTTTCACTGACTGTAGATACTGAGCCTTCTTTTAATAGTCACTAGAAAACAGCGGTGGGTAGGGTTTGGGGTTTTTGGCTGGCTGGTTTGGCTTTTTTCTTTTTGCTACTCTGGTGGCAGGGATCACAGCTTGTGCACTATTCTTGGATTCGGCAAGAACTTCATAATATATATTCTTACAAGCCTAACAATACATGTTTTTGTTGGGAGGTCTGACTCCTTCTGCCTTTGTGTAACAATAAGCTACAGCACTGGAGCCTTCCCTCATCTGAGAAGGTTATAAAGCATGGCAAAATTAAAGAGAAAACAGCTCAGAGTTAGCTGAGCCGTGGTGGTGTTGAGTGGTCTTGTGTCCTGACCTCATAGAAGAGGAGAGATTGCTGGTCGATGAAGCACTGCAGTGAAGTCATTGCCACCAGAATTCGGGATACTGTCTTTAAGGGGAACGTGACTGCATGTCTACTAAAATAAGCATGTTGCAGGCATACCTGGAGCAGGGATTCTAGTACTGACTCGGGTGAAAGGCAGTTGCTGTCAGTAGTGTGTGCAAGATTTGCAGCAGAAGTAGGCAGTAAGTCTCAATCCTTGAGCTGGAAGGGAATATCTTTAAAAGAGACATGTTTATTCTGTCTTTTAAACTGCTTAAGGACATTCTAGTAATTCTGATCTCCTTTTCATGCAGTTTCTCAAGTCCATGAACTCGGTAATTCGCAAAATAAAATGTCAGGAGTTCCTTTTAAGTTTTTTTCCATTAAGTTTGTTTATGCAATGGATTTCAAATGCTGACTGCTCTTTGAAAATTATTAAAACCAGTTCTGTTAAGTGTAACCTGTCAGCGAGGGAGGGATTGCTGGCAATTTCCTAATGACACTGGTGATCATATTACCTACTATCTGCAACATACCAGGCCTGAAATGGTCATGGAGTCAGAAAGTCTTGCATCCTTTTTTGTATGTCTAGCAATTAGAGACAGCTTTTGCTATTCTGAGATCCTTGCCTTTCAGAAATCCTTTACCAACTGCAGTGTTTCTTAGTGTTTCATAATTACTGTGCTGTAACTATACAGGATTCTAGCATATTTTTTAAATAATAAAAACAGGATGGAAACCTCTCTCAGTGCTGTTAGATTTGGGGCAATTAGACACTTCTTAACTTTGTTATTTTAGGATTTGACCTTATATTTTTCACTGTTATAAGAATCGATGATGAGGGTGGTGAAACACTGGCACAGGTTGCCCGGAGAAGGCGGTAAGTGCTCCATCCCGGGAAACATTCCAGGTCAGGCTGGACGGGGCTCTGAGCAACCTGATCTAGTTGAAGATGTCCCTGCTCCTTGCAGGGGAGTTGGACTAGATGACCTTTAAAGGTTCCTTCCAACCCAAAGCATTCTGTGGTCTTTCTAGGGTAGGTACAACAGGACTGTTAGGGTAGACAGTATTGTTAGAGATGGATAACAGGGTAACCTCTTTCTTGGTGTAATACCATTGGCCAGATTACATCACAAATAGGAGTTTTCTGGTTTACTTGCAAAAACCAGTAAATTTGAGGACAAACATAGAGGCAGCTGCTGAGTTTAAAGTTATCAAGGTTCATGTTAAAATTCCATCAGTTATACCATTTCAGTTTATCTCCATTTGCTGAAAGTGAGAAGTTTTTATATATCCTGTAAGTTAAAAAACCCAGAGCTCACAGCCTTTGATACAGCATGTGTCTTTCTTGTGTGTTCATAATATGCAGAGGATTCTTGCATTCTCATAACCAGGAGGCCCTTTGAGGACAGTCCCTTGGGATTTGGAATCTAACAGTAAATTTCAGTTTTACTTTGATACTTCATTTCATGACACACACAACAAATAACCTAAGGTAACTCTCCTCTTCAAAGAGGAGAGCCAATTCCCAACACCAGATGTGGTTTTTGTAGTGCTCCTGCCAGGTATGATTTGGATAGCACTGTCATTAGCCTTTCGGAAATGTCCCCCCATTTTGTGAATCACCTTTGGCATTGCGTTCTATAATTGTATTGTAGCCCAGCATGGCTTTGCCAAAACCTAGGTTAAAGCCTCTTGTTCCCCTTGATTACAGTTACTATTATTGTTTTAAATGTGTAATTACTGTCGGAGAAGCTTCATTTCTTTATTGTTCCCTCCTACGGTTAAGCCTTTCTGATGAAATCCAGACTTCCATCTGGCATGGACTAGTGTAGCTCTATAAAAGTCGGTGTTGATTTACAACAGAGAGAGGAACCTTGCTCAGAAAATGATTGGGAGTTCATATCCTCTAGAGTCAATTTTCTATGTTTTAATAAGGTCTGTTCAGTTTCTTTGTAGTTGATATGTTATGCATCAGAAATAATACAAAGAATGAATTTATCACTCATTTTTCTCATCCCCTCATGGGATAAGTAGTACCATGGTGTTCCATGCATACATTTGTGAGTTTTAGCTGGAGGTGAACGTGATAGTTCCTTGACTAACAAGAATTTGACCTGCAGTTTTCTTAGCCTCCAGCTGAAGGAAAGAGGATGTTGCCTCTTGCATAAAGGGGTTTCACAAAGAACTCACGTAACCTGTTCTCGGCCACTGCTGGTTACAGCGCCA
>JAVSBS010024389.1:0-25447 GCA_033124195.1 Coracias cyanogaster
CCAGCGGCGGAGGCCGCACAAGAGCCCTATTGTATTATTGACACTGCTGGGCTCCAGGCCCCGCCTCTTCCCCTTCCCTTCCCTCCCCTCCCCTCCCTGCCCGCGCCGGGCCTTCCTGCCAGCTGCGCCGGCAGAGCCGGCCCCCGCCCCGGCGAGCGGGCGGGAAGGGGCCTGAGGGACGGGGAAGGCCCCGGGCCAGCCCCTCAGGTGGGCGTCAGGGCGGAGGGGAGCGAACCGCGCCCGCAACCGGGAGCCAGCGCGGGTGTTGCTTCTCCCTTCGAGGTGCCCAGCACAGATGATGAGCAAGTGGCAGGTCCTGGCCCACGTCCCCGAAGCCACCGGCTACCGAGACCCAACTTTGGGCTGGGCGGCAGGCGGTGGGGGCAGAGGTGGCCGGGCACCTTGGGCACATCCCGCCCACCTTCCAGCAGCTTCTGAGGGCACCATGTGCTCGTCCCTGCCCGGTGCAGCGATAAATTGAGAACGTTTTACACGAGTGGCATAACTTGTGAAATTATGAGTACAAAATCTACCTTAGGGCAGCTTTTAGCCGGCTATTGGTGTTCATCATTTGACCCGTGACAGAGTTCCCCATCGAAACAACATTTGATAGAAAGCATGGCAGGCAGCGTCAGAATAAAGGAAACATGGCAAAAAATTGGCAAAGCTTCTCTCGTATTAGGCCCCACGCACACTGCCCATACTGCTATTACTCAGTATCGCTTGCATCAGATGCCTTTTGCCCTCCTTACCAGGACAGCTGCAAAGAGATTGATCTGGAGAACACCCTTTGGCTGCTGCAGCCCCATTTTCTGTGCACAGTGACAGGCATGGAAAGGCTGCGGAAACTAGGCAGAGAGAGAAATCAAACCTGGGGGCTCGGATCTGGGATACAGCCCTTCTCTCTAGGCCAGGCACAGAGAAGAAACAGCAAGAACATAACAACAAGGAGTGGAAAGGAAAAGGAATGAAGAGATGAGCAGCAAGCACAGCAGGGATAGTTTGGCGTGCCCAAGCTGCACTTGTGCAATGTTCCCAGACAGCAGCCGAAAAGATGAGATGGAACGGATGGTAAGAAAGGAGTCACTGTTTCAGGCCAAGTGTTCCATCTAGCTTAAGAGCCTCCCACCTGCTCTACCAAGTCAGGGGCCCCCCTGCATCAACTTCCTCCTGGCCCAAGTGGGCACCCACAGTTACTTCCCTCAAGTACTCTGCAAGGCTCCAACGACTTCTTGCTCAGATTTCCCAAGCAGGATGTGGCACATCTGTTTAGTAACCCCCAACAGTACTTGTGCTAGTCAGCTTTCACTGAATTCATGTAGGCTTCCGGCTGTAAATCACTGCTGGCAAGGACTTCCATGGATCTACTACCTGCTGAAAAAAAAATCCAATCTTTTTTTCTTTCGAATAGCTGGTTAGCATTCTTGTGTGTAACATAACTGTAGCTTTCTACAATTGCAGTTAGACCGCAACTAAACAGCAATACCGACACGTATGGCTTCCTTCGCGCACCACCGATCACCTCATTTGCCTTCTCTTCATTAATATATATATATGCTTGCCAGGAAAACACTCTGAGCAGTTTCAGAAAACCACAGCATCAAGTAAAATACCAAGAATGCTCCCACCCCACCATCATTTGTGGAACTCTCTGTATCAAACCGGGTGGTCCAGGCAGCAGGGCAGGCAATGCTGATTTTTCAACAAGAGATTTAATGTCCAAAACGAAGACAATCTAGAGTCCGTGAGCTACAGAAAACAACCTGTCTTCTTGTCATAAAAGGAACTCAAAGTCCAGCTGAGTTAAACAGAAACCGTTTTCAAGTACCAATATCTTCATTCAGGCTTTAAAGTATTTTCTATCTTTCACGTGTCCATGAAACCTCCTTAGTAGTGTGTACATATATATAGTCTTCAAAGTATCCATCATTCTGAAGGACAATGAAGAACATATATTCCCACCAGTGAAGGAAACATTCTTCTGAGAAGTTTTCTGCCAGATTATATGTGAATGACTTCATCAGGAGCAGATGCAGCCCAACCCGGGAAAGGTGTTGCGCAGCTCTCTTCATTTCCCATGCCTGGATTCACACATACCCTCCTGCACTGGCTGTCACAGGTCAGGAGGAGATGACATCCAAACCTCTGGTTCTACAGTAAATCCACAGCTGTACACAGTGGGCTCAGGGCCAAAAGGTAGGTGACACCCATGGCAGAAAGTCCGTGGGGCTACTAATGGCAATACATGCTTTTATGTGCAAATAAATCTTTTGTTATCTCTTCCTGTGTAACTTCTAGCAAACTATTTACCGTTTGATAAGAATTTTCAGAGAACTGCATTTACATTCGCTACGCGTTTCTGTAGGAACACCCGAGCAAGATGAATAAATAGGAAGCACATTACCCTGTTGTTCTTTTTAAAGATGTATGCAACACAGTTTCCACATTTTCTTGAGAAAGGATGAACTACAGATGCTTTTATGCACCTAGAGAATATAAGGAATTTACAAAGCCAGATGTTAGCGTGTTGATAAAATATAGCACAAACATGAAGTCTTCCCAAGGGAGGAGTGCTCTGGAAACTAGAAGTACAAGAGAGATGGTCAGGATGCAATAATGCATACACGTATACCATACTCAAGTTGAACCAAGTCATTATTCAGCTGTACAAAGGCTGCCCACAGTATATCAGGGTATTAAGACAGTTACGCTGGAGTAATGTTTAACATCTGAAAAGCAGGGTCACGGAGAGTTTAACATGGGCTGGAGCCACAAAAGACGCATCTCTAATTGAAATACCTAGAAGTACATCAGTAAATTTCAACAGAAAATTATGTTTTTCTACAAAATCTGCTATCTCTGAACAGATGCTGGAGAAATAAAAGACAACAAACATGCCATAGCATCATGGAGGAGTAGTGGGAGGGAATAAGAATTGGAAAGGCCTGTGAGGTTAACTCATACCCCTTACCTCCAAGTCTTTGCAGCATTCCCAGGCTGCACATAGAAGCCTTCATAAGCAGCGATTCTAGTTGACTCTGATAAAATAAACACACAGATACCAAAGCCTGGCACACCACCTTTCTTTGAAACGTGTAGATGCCACATAAAACTGGCTTCATCAGTAGATCAGATGCCAGCGATGAAACCTTGATACAACGTCCTTGAAACCAGAGCAAGCATTGGCAGCAACTGGGGAGAGACAGAAAAGCTGAACTCTCTTATTTTCCTTTCACAATGAGCAAAATTATTGAAGTGTCACCATGAAGCACAAATACCCACCTGCAAACGAGAGAGCTAATTATCGCTGTGGAGTAACTTTCATTCTTCTGCAGAAAAAAATGCAAAGCAGAATCTCATCTAAGGACTGCTAGCTGTCTTTAAACCCTGTTTCTGATACTCGCTATTAGAAATAGGAGCAAAGAGTACTTCAGAGCTTCAAAAGATCGTCTTTACCTCTAGCACTGAATCCAATCCTTTAGCACCTGTTGGGGCAGCTATCAAAAGATGCCCTCAGGTCATAGCACAGCCCTTCCATTTAATCTCCAGAACCCTTTAACAAAAAAAGCCCCTGAAGAGGTTTTTATGGAGGTACTTCAGAAATGGGGGGGAAGGTCTCCCCTCATGAAAAGATCAGCACATTCAGATTAAAAAAAAAAAAAAAGTACTTCCACAATCATGAAGCATTTAGTCTCTTTAGAGCAAAATGTGTCAGCTTCAGTTCCCAGGATCTGACAAGTTCAAAGTTTTGTGCTTAGGGAGATCTTTGCTTTATCTTTTTCCTTCTAAGACACTAGCACAGAATGGAGAGGACTGCCAGCAGCTTTCAAAACCTATCAGTATTACAACTCTATATCTCAGACACATGCAAGTAGCACCTAACAAAAAAGAATCAAAGAATACATCTTATGCTTGTATCAGTGAGGAAACAAATGGGGTATCTTGCCTAAAAGAGCCGGGAAGTTAGCTGCCTCTACGTGTGGGGGAAACCTCCCCTGCAGCAGTCAGCACCCATGCAAGCAGGGGGAAGTAAGACTGCTGCTCCCTTCGGTGCTCAGAAATCAGAAGGCAAGGGTCACTCCACCCTTCCCTGCCTGCCCTCCCGCACCCCCCAGGTTTGTTTCAATCTTCTTGTTAAGGGTTCAAACAGCAAAAAAACTTTTCAAATTTTCTGCACGATGACAAGGACATATGTTACCTAAAAATGAAAGCGGAGATTCTCGCAACTCTACAAATCATCACTACAACACTTGTGAGAAAATGAAGTTGGAAAAGCCAAGAGATACAAACCGCTGTCACCCAGACACAGAGTCCTTTGAGGTCCCAGCACTGCAGAGGTAACTAGCCTCAAATTTAGCCTCATCATTTGGGTGGAATCTGTAGTAGCACTGGCTTTTGGCCTTTGCAGTTTGGGAGCGTCAGGCAAACACTTATTCAAGTATTGTTCAAGAGCCTCTTACCCTCCCTGTAATTTCCTACCTATCAACTTTACCTGATGCTTTTAAGGACAAACTTTCCATAGTGGTTTTAACTGAAGGATGTGAGGGAAATCCACGTGTGTTTGGAAGATCTCTTGGACCCTTAACAAGGTGTCAATTTGAAAGCCTTGTGCAACTGGAAAGAGAATGACTTGTACTTCACAAATGCTGGTCGCATTGCTTAACATGGTCTGGGAAGGTCCTGAGATACTCTAGCCATGAAGTTGTACATAGCTGGGGATTATCACTAGATGCACAAAAAACAAAGGAATGAGCAGTTGCACATTTTTCTTTGTGTACTCAGAAAACTTCAGAGCTTTTTGAAAAGCTTCTCTCACTTCCCCCTCCTTTTCTTGTCTTACTAAGAACTAGTGATGACTACATATGCATCAGGAAGACTGCACAACCACAAACATTACCAGCAATTGTCTTATGGCACCCAGGCATTCTGAAGAGGTGAAAGCAGTACAAAGTATTCTTCTATCAAACTGGACACCAAGGTATTTATATCTGGCCTGTTAACACATCATGACTCCCAAACATTCAGTGAAGGTGCCTGTACATACTGCTTTTACCAGGTTTGATGCTTGTAAAGTTTTCCCATACTTAGCAGCTTGTGTTGAGAGACAGAGCTCAGACTAGACAGCTTTAAGAAAAACTTCCTGTCTGGCAGTAGAGCAAGTTATTTTGCAGGAATTGTTACCCTCAATAAATTGCTACAGCTCATTCTGCAAGCTCTGCAAAGTCCAGGGAACAGGGGGGACCACCACAGAGCTGCCATCCAACACAGGCTGCAGCAAGAACACAGCGCTACAGCGCACAACTTCATGGCGTGCTACAGCCCACTTGCACCATCCCACTCAAATCCACGCATGCTAGAGACAATACTCACCATTGGCACTTATTCATAGCTTTTAATACTGCTGGACTAGAGCTTACATGTTTTAGATCAGGTTTAAACATGCCTTAGAAGAGCTGTTCCTGCAGACCTCCAAAGACTTATGTCACCCTTACGGATTCAGAAAGCTTACCCACTAATTCAAAGAAATGGCATAAAAGTCCAAAGGAGTCAACAAGGAACTCGATAGGAAGAATCCTAGAATTTAGGAACTACTACTAGGCAAGCACCTGGGCTGCTACTAGGTCTTAGAAGATTCATTTCACAGTGGCTTTTATTAAATCTTTAGGAAAAAGCCTGGAAAATTGACACCTTCTAGAAGATATTATCAGCAATGCTAAATATGCACAGAAAGGTGAATGCCATATGAATAAAGCCTAAGCACTTAAAAGCCAGCATTTAAGGGAAGAAGATACTCAGCCACAGAGTTCTCGCTCACTCAATAAAATTCATTTTTGCCCCTATTAGTCAGAATGATTGAAGCACGTATTCTGCTATTAAAGTTTCAGGATGCTTTTTGGCATTGAAAAAACCCAATCTGTCCTGGTTATGTAAGCACAGGCTGGTATGTGGATTACTTTTAAAACTATGCATCTTATGCATGACTATTAGATACAACATAAGTGGGTGGCTTCCTAGCAGCTGTGTCACAGATACAAAGCTTCTGCGTGTTAGTATTTGAGAATGTGATCGGTCAATTGTGAAAGTACTTCAGGACAGCTTTGCTACGACTTAAATACTATGTTAAAAAAAAAAGATTAGGCAACTCAGATCCAATTGGGGCACAATAACTTTTTATAAACAGTAAAATTGTACAATAATAGCTAAGCATAAACTATAAAGCTTTGATTCTTTAAAGTTTCACAATTTAATTCAATGTATTCAAAAGAAAACTACATTGATACAGTCCTTCACGTTCTTAGCAAACATTTACACTTCAAGAAAGTTACCCCAGACCATCTCTATTTGAAAGATTATGATTCTGACCAGTTTAAGCCAAGTTTGGAAATTTAATAAATGTTTATCTGTTTTCAGAAGTTAAATGGGATATACACAGGAACTGCCTTCTAACTGAACAATTCTACTAATATAACCACTACAATCTGCTCTTGCTGTGAGCATATCAGTGGCATGCATCTAGTACCCACAGAGGTAAGTACAAGTTAAAAAAATAAAACTAAGAGCAACAACCACCTGCACGCAGGGATTGGGAAGAAGTGCTTTAACAGTCTCCATCCAGGAATTTCTGTACTTGTATCTCTACAGCTTGATATATGAATACCTTAATTTATATTTTACTAGGAAAACTGCAGTATAAATTAGTCATACCCTCAGCGACTCTGGGGAAAAATCCCTGCTGTCAAAAATGCACCTTTTTTGGAGGATGGATGAGTGTGGAGTTAATGCTTATTTTCAATTAGCTGTATCTGTTTAAGTCCCTGTTTAAACAGAAGATTCAGTTTTTATACTTAATGTAATGCAATAATGTTTTGCAATACTTTATTATTTCAAAAAGTCCTCCAGAATCCAGAGTTTAGATTTTCAACCTTTATTATGAATCACATTCACAGTGCAATACAAATTACATAAAAAGCTACACAACAAACATACAAAGACTACATGAAGCACGTACCATTCCGTAACACATATGATACCTGATGCTTAGGCTAGAAGTGTTCATAACACCTGTTAGCAAGAAATTGAAGTCCAAAGATAAATAATTGGATTGAAAAACTCCTTCATTATTTAGGTTTTTTTATTAAAAACTCTTTGTGTTGGTAAGTAGGCTATCAGCCAAGATTAATTTTCAATTAATAATCCTGTCCCCCAACAAAAGTAGTAACAAAAATCAATTTTGCAAATTGTTTCCCGAGCATGTTGATGATACAAAAAATATACTATAAACATATACATTGACACATGATTATATATAAGTTTGGAAATACTACATGTAAAAGTTTAGAGGCCAAGATGGTCCAATAGATGCACAGCTTAGATAAATTACACAATGACAGCTCTGAAGTACATTATACAATTTTAATGTACTGTCCACACCAGAAAAATACATTTACAGTATGTGTTTAGAATAATTCCTGCACACATTCACAAGTTATGCTAGTACTATGGAGACGGATCTAAGATTTTTAGCTGTTTTCACAGCCTCTCCTCACACATACAAGAAAAAGTCCTGGCTGGCTAAGTGCAAATAAGTGGTAATTTCTACTACCAGTCAGATTCTGGTGGCAGTTTGATTTTATTTCACTTTGTCAAATAAAAACATTTCACAGAAGTGATATTTTTCTTGCTTTCAGTACATCAATGGTTTAGCAACTTCAGAAAATTCTTCTTTCTTAAATCTATGCCTCACTTTAACAAGAGGTCTTAAGGACATATAGTTTAAACTCAGGGCAATCATTTGCCTAGTAGCAGCTCAGAACAGCTTAGAACATCTCTTAGGCATGACAGAATTAGGAATTCCAGGAGAACATATTCTTTCCTGTGCTAATTCTAAAAAATTAGAGAGATGTGTTTTCAGCCACCCACTTTTGGAACTCCAGAGCTGTGAAACTGATGAGTTCAGACTCATTTTCAGTTAAGATGCACAAGATCCTCTCTTCTGACAGATGACCATAATAAGGAAATTATTGCTTTACCACCTCTACGGTCCCAGTCCATTCGGTGGACTGTAAAGGCTACATAAACTGGCAAGCCACAATTTTAATTAAGAAATTTGGTTTTGTGCATCTGCACACACAATCTGTTCAAGTATTGCAAAGGGCTTGTAAACTTGGACATAAGCTTTAGGTTCATGTAGAAAAATCAGTAAGGATGTAATATGCAAAAATAAATCAACCATGTATTTAATATCCACATAGATTTGCATTCTAATATGCACTGTATAGCAATAAGCATCCTTACTGATCACTGTTCAAATGCATCTCCCAAAATGCTAGTAGCACTTCTTCGGTCTGTTTTTAGAATTAATCCAAAATCAACCCTACAGCAGTGTGTAGTACTTTACAGCCAAATTTTCAGTACTACTACTGAGTGTAAAACCCTTCTCCTGGGGGCCAGTGTGGAAGAGCTTTTTCAATGCCATCAGGGCCCTTCTGTGACTCCTGGTTGCTGTACGTGCCTTGTAGTAAACAGCAACGGTGCCAGAGACTTACTGCTCCAAGTCCAGAGTCACGTATATCCCATACATAACTCTGGGACATGGGAGGCAGCTGTATCACCAGAGACTGAGTGGACCTTACAGCATCTTTAGCAGAGCGATCACACTCAGAATTCACCTCAAAAGCAGAAGAGTCTGGCAAGTGCTCACTTACCAGAAGGCTGTTATGACAACCCTCAGCATAAATGCTGCTGTAAACAACTTTGCTCAAAAAAAGAGATGCTGAAGTAGAACCCAAGATTCACAGAATGGTAGGGATTGGAAGGGACCTCTGGAGTTCATCTAGTCCAATCCCCTGATAATGTAGGTTTGCCTAGAACAGGTTGCACAGGAACGTGTCCAGGCAGGTTTTGAATCTCTCCAGAGAAGGAGACTCCAGAACCTCTCTGGGCAGCCTGCTCCAGTGCTATGTCACCCTCACAGTAAAGAAATTTCTCCTCATGTTTAGGTGGAACTTCCTCTGTTCCAGTTCATGCCTGTTGCTCCTCATTCTATCACTGGGCACCAGTGAAAAGAGACTCGACCCATCCTCTTGACACCCACCCTTTAAATACTTATAAGCATTGATAAGATCTCCTCTTAGTCTTCTCTTCTCCAGGCTAAACAGCCCCAGGCCTCTCAGCCTTTCCTGAGAGAGGTGCTCCAGTTCCCTAATAATATTCATAGCCTCTGCTGGACTCTCTCCAGTCTCTCTTGAACAGGGGAACCCAGACCTGGACACAGTGCTCCAGATGTGGCCTCACCACGATAGAGTAGATGGGGAGGAGAACCTCCTTCGAGCCTTGGTCACATTCTTCTTCATGCAACCCTGAATAATATAGATGTACATTTGATAAATCACACACTGCTTCTGAAAGCATGCTATAAGGAGAAATAATTTCAGACTAGGCTTTCAGTATAAGTCAATGGCTACAGCTTCCTCCCTGGCCCCCAGTGAAGAAAAAATTACATGTGGGAAAGTTCTGAACAGTGAGTTTCACATAAATGCATTTTCTAAACAATGTGTCTGAGTTACTACTGCATCAGATTTGGATCAGCACTGCACTTTTCAAATACGTTTTACCATTACATATTGACAAGAAATATTCAAGTGTCAACAGAACTTTAGAAATCACCATAAAAAAGTTAGTAGAAAACCTCCATAGTTTCTGGAGTTGAAATGTAAGTTTCAAATACAATACATGTGGGGAGCTCCAGTTCAGGTAACATGGTATTAAAACCACCAATAGCTTTATAAAAGTGATATATGTGAAATACAAAACCAAATGAAAAAAGCTTCTCAGATACTACTGCAAAATTCAAGCCAAGCGAGATCCGAGTGCTGAGACAAACCGTATGTGAACACCTTCACGCTACACTTCACATCCCCATCTGCATGTCGGCAAAGTTGTAGAAATTGTCTACATCTTGAGATGCTGATGCCTTGCTCTCCGATACAAAAACCTGTTTTATTAAACAAGGAAATAGTTATGCACCGCTAGTAAAGAAGGTCAAGTAGTATTTGCTCATTTGGAGCTCATAACAGTAATTATTATTTTTGTGTTTCACGAGAGGCACAACTCTGTTGGTTTCCATTGTGAAGGAACAGTCCTAGAGTTCTCTCAGCCCTGATGCACCCTTTGTTACCTGTCAGTTGTTCCTAGCAGACATGCTAGCTGCAGTAACTCTGTCCTGCCTTCCACTGATAGGAATTAAAAGTTTTGAGCTCAATTATTCAGGGGTCACAGCTTCAGTTAGTGTCCCTTTAGGTGTATTTTGCTTGGTAAAGTCAAACTCTGTCCAGGAGAGGAGGGGAAAACAAACAGAAAAACCTTGGACTACCATTAGACTTTAACAGAAGGGCAGAGTTTGTAAGAAAGACTCCCCTGCACTATATTCCCCTCAAAAAACTTATTTGCTTTTTTTTTTAAACAACTTCAATTACATTTGCATTTTGCAAAACTGATCAGCGCATGTGAAAGTCCAAGCTCCAGGACAGTGATCTTTGAAAGCTTTCAGCACAGAACTACAAATGCCTTAGGCAATGCCCAGAGAGTTCAGTGTAACAGTGTTGTGCTGTTCATCCATCTCAACATGCAAGTGATAGCCTCTAGCAAGAACTTAAATTGAGTTCTTACTATCTTGTATTTTCTATACCTCAAGAGGAAATCATCACTGTCTCAGCACATCAGTGTTGGCGCAGCCACCTGAGCTATTCTGAAGTACACTGGGACTGTAGGAATGGGTTATTCCAGCTGGCTATGCTCCTCAGCCACCACTTCTGCTTCAGCTCAGAATACCGCATGAATGTAAACTATGCCAGTTCCTTGAACTGGTTTACTTAAACTACATTCTAAGGTGAGTATCCTGTTGCCCAGTAAATTTCCAATTTAAAAAAAAAGAGGTTTTATCAGCACAGAGCAAGTAGTTTTTTAGACTACTGCTTAGACACATGGTGGTCTTCTGTTTGAAGGCACTTAAAAGTATCTACTGATTATTGGCAGTTGTTTGGTGTGACAGTAATGGGTACCAACACCACAACAGCTGAATACCTTCTTTCAGCATCCTTCCCTACCAGGATATTACAGTTTACATTTTGCAGAGTATTTTATGAGTAAGCGATGAGACAGAAGAACAATACTAGAAAATAGACCCAAAAAAGTGCAGAAGATCACACCAGAAAGAATGTCAGAGGTAAAGAGTGCAGACTTACCTAGTCCACACAAATAGGAAGTCTGCTTAAGTGCAGAGCATAGAGCTCTCCTTCTAACATGTTTCTACTAAACAGCTCTCCTTCTAACAGTTTCTACCACCAAAAACTTTTGGAACTTTTCTACCCTGTTTAGAGTATCTAGAGTTGTTTATCAGATTTATTTCAGGAACAAAAACCTGGTGAAATTAAGGTTATTTCAAAATGAATCTAATCATAGAATCACAGAATGGTTTGCACTGGAAGAGACATTAAAGATCATCTAGTTCCAACCCCCTTGCCATGGGCAGGGGCACCTTCCACTAGACCAGGATGCTCAAAGCCCCATCGAACCTGGCCTTGAACACCTCCAGTGAGGGGGCATCCACAACCCCTCTGGGGAACCTGCTTCAGTGTCTCACCACCCGCACAGTAAAGAATTTCTTCCTAATATCTAATCTCAATCTACCTTCTTTCCGTTTAAAGCCATTACCTCTTGTCCTATCACTGCACTCCCTGATAAAGAATCCCTCTTTATAAGAGGTCTCCCTCAAACCTTCTCTTCTCCAGGCTGAATAACTACAACTTTCTCAGCCTGCCCTCATAGGGGAGGTGCTCCAGCCCCCCGGTCATATTCATAGCCCTCCTCTGGACTTACTCCAACAGGTCCATGTCCTTCTTATGTTAGGGGCCTCAGAGCTGAACAAAGCACTTAATTTTTAACTGTTTTTCAAATGCAAATGTAGCCACCTGCTTAAAAGCAGATTCATCTCCTGCAAAGTCTGACAGGATACATGTCTTCCTAAGAGCTTTTGTCATTATTTCTTGATGAAGGATACCTGCAATTCTTTCCAAGCAACTCTCAAACATGGTAAGGGCAGCCAACAATGATGCAAAACCATTTTATAGAGCATTTCTGAACCTTCTGGTAGTAGTAAGCCTAAAGTTTGTGACTCCCTAAATTGCTTCAAAATTATGTCCCAAAAAAGAAATACATCTTCTAAACAAAATGTATACTCACAATATTCAATTATCTAGGGACCCATGCACAAACCCAGTGTTTATCAGGACTTTCGGATTACATTTTATCTAGATAAAGATATATACTTCTGAGGAAGCCCGAAGCTTTGCTTCTTAATTCAGTCCAGCTAGTATTTCATAAGTGAGGTAGATTTTACTACGGAATCAGGCTGCAAAGAGAAGTTTATAATCCAGATGCAGGAAGTAATTCCACATCTGGAACTGAACCCAAACACTGCAGATCACCTCAAAGAACAATGCTTACTTCACAGCATGAAGTGCACACTCTGAGGTTTCTGGCTGCATCTCAGATCCGGGCATTCATAGTGTTATAATAACAGACACTAGCCATTTTAGTGAGGAAAATAAAAAGTTTTATTTGTTCCAGTAATTAATATCTCTTCAGTCTTTGATTAGAAAACAAAGATCTAGAAGAATCAGGAAATTACCTACTCAGTATCAGCTTTGTTCTGTACAAAAAAAACCAATGCTAACCACACTAAAAAAAAAAAGCCATTGTAAGCTCTGCTTAAAGAAGCCATTTTTATAGTCAAATTTGCTGTGATGACTTTTGGGTCATAAGGAGAGTCAATAATATCACAACACTGCCCAGACTGTAGTTCTAGTATTCTGAAGACTCTGCCAAATTAAGGCTCACTGCACATCAGGTTTTTGCTGGTGCAATAGCAAACACAGAAAAAAAGCAAATCTTAGCTGTATCTGAGATAACTTATTACGACTGTTTTCCAGAAACCGGGCAGTCTAGTTCCAAGTAACTCTTTCAAAAGGAACTGAAAGACAGCAAGGAGCTATATGGATGCTATGTCTGAAAGACATTCTAGTCTTCTTTGAACTGCTGCTTGAAAGCAAAAGTTTTGTCACTTCCTCATTATCAGGAGAAATGCTCTAATTGTTTCCAGAAACTTTCTCCAAACCATTGTAATTCAGAGAAATGGGGGACAGCAAGCAAAAAGGAGGTGTAGTGCAAAGAAGCTACAGTAAAACAAGCCCACAGAAGGAGAAAAAAAAAAAAAAAGAAAACAGCTTTTGAAGGAAGGTGTTCTGCAATATCCTACACGGCAAAAGTAAACCTTGAACAAAGTTGAAATCCCGTCATATTATCTTTGCCAGGGTTTAATAGACTAGGACATCACAAAGCAGGTTTCAGTATAAGACTTGGAGCAGAGCTCTTCCCTGCTCCCTACTATATTTATGGAACTTGTTTATACCATTATGTGAAATAACAGCTTTGAGTGGAAATCTTCTACTCTTCAGTGGATATGGAGCTTTAGTACACTCTTTCCTAGGGCAATTTTTCTTGTCTCCCACATGTAACTTGAGTTTTGAGCACAAAAAAAACCAAACCAAAAACCACAAAACAACAACAAAAATAGGCTATTCAGATTTTACTACTCTGAGTAAAAAACCTAAAAAAATCATGTAGTATGTCAGCACAACAGCTTGACCATGAAGTATCCCAGACATTCTCTAACTTTTTCTGCCAGTAAAGCAATACACCAGCTTACCTTGGTCCCACTGAAAACCTCATTTATAGTGCTTCGACATTGTTCCACACCACCATCTCCATTGAACTCCAAAGCAACCACTGGACCTAGAAGACAGTTTCATCTAGAATCAATACTACTTTTAAGCTTGGCATGAAACAGTAAGACTTCTCCACCTATGGGTAATTGTGAAGCTTGCAAGAAGCATTTTATCTTTTTTGTTTATGCAGCCATGAAGTGGGACAAGGAATTAAAAACACTTAACCATAGCTTTGAAGTACAGCGTTATCTGAGAAGAAAATATCTGCAATTCCATGCTCATTTTTGCAGATATTCTGGCAGGATTCCCATTTTACTTCTTGAAAGGCAGCAATGGCAAAAGAACGCTAAGGAGCACGGGGTATCATGGAAGTGAGTCAGACTATACTGCTCAAATAGCGAGCCATTTCACAGACATCTGGAGTAGGACTGAGTCATTCAGGCATTTTTGCCTCAGTCCCAAGATAGCAAACTGCCTGATTTTTAGACTTGTTCTCACTCACTATTTGCAGATCCCCTTTCTCTGGTTTCATTCTGAACACGTTGTTTCTTCCCACATGGGTGCAAAATAGCCCTTAAACTAGACTGTCATCTGATAAGTACAATAACTTGTGTCCTATTCTTGCAATGAGCATCTCAGACCCCTTAAGGTACTATGAAAAAACCTGCATGCTGCTGCTAAGTTTGGGAGTGCGTATTTAGCTTTAGCATGTAACAGATGGCAAGATGTCAGTACTTCAGCAGGAAGAGACAAAAACCAATTACAGTCAGATCAATAAAAAGGCTTCTGAAATACTCTGACAGTACACCAGTTACAAACAGGAATTTAACTCTCTCCTGCTTTATACACATCTATACCGATTTGCTTAAATACAGAAACACTGAACATCCAGGTGGTTGAGCAGCAACGGTGATAAGCTAGAAACAGTCTAAACGCATGAGCTTCTTTTGACCACCCATCAGATCTGCATGTGCCACTGCTCCTGAGCTATGCGGTTGGACCACTGTGGGGGGCAGAGCCACAAAATACATGTGGAATCTCATTTCTGATGCCTTCAGGAGTTTTGGCTGGTTTCAGGCCTCACTGAGGCTTCCAAAACTCATCTCAACTGGCTCTACTTTATGCCCTTGAAACACAAATTTATTCTTCATTCCTTTCTTCTCCAGAACTCTCTTGTGACAGCCAGATTTCTGTACCAGGAAGAGAAAGAAAACAACACAAACTCACCTTTTTCAAGCAGTGGAATGAATTCTGATGCACACTGCTGAAAAACTCTGTGAGCATCCTCTGCCTTCATTGAGACTTCTTTAGTCTGTACCAGCTGAAAGCCTTTACCAGTCATCTGTTAACAGAGAAAGAATTCATGTTAAAAATGCTTCTAAGGCAGACTTCAGCTCGAGTATCCAGATTACACTGGAATAGACCCATTTTCCCCATACACATTAAGCCACGGAGCAAAGGGACTCTTTTTGCTCTTCTCAAAGACCATTTGCTTTTTCTACATTTCTGTTTATTTTCATACCATTCATCCAGATTTTCTCCTCTGCCCTAGTGCACCTAGAGGGGTAAATGTGAATATTTTTGTTTTATATTATGGCCCAGGGTTGTGGGTTTTCCCCCCCCACAATCCCTCACAAGCTGAAACTAATGGGAGTTAGAAGCATTCAGCATCTGGAGTCAAGCAGTTAGTTCTCATTAGCCTGCAATAGTTCAGTCAAGCGTTCGTTAAAACTCTCATCTATCCACGGCTGCATTTTTCCATTTTGGAAAAATAGCTACAAGCTTTTGAACACACACAGTTTTTTACTTCAAATCTAATACGAAACTAAAAGCATGCGGAGAAAGAGCAACAGTATTTATACTTCCAAAGCATCCATTAATCTACAGAGCAGTGCATTTTCCACAGAATCTCACTAACGAGTATTTTAGCATCTTCTTAACTCTGATTTCTAAAGCATTACCAACAGAGGAGTCATGGTGATCCTCTTAAATGTAACTATTTCTTCTTCAGAAAACAACAACTTCAGTATCATCTCCCTTCACTCAAGTAGCTGTTAGCTCCATAAAAATTCAACTGGGCAGTGTAGGGTGGGGCTTGGACTTTGAAACACCCTACAGCTTTCTTTCCTTGCAGTTAGAAACCCAAGAGAAAGAGCACTATTGGTTGTTTAGTTAATCATACAACAGTGGGCTCAGCAGCTTTTGCAGATATTTTTCTCAGAAGCTGTAGCTCATGGTTACTGGCTCTGCTCTGTCATCCCTGGCACTCCAGGGTGCTAAAAGCAGCCAGCCACTCCCAGATTTTAGCCCCAGGAAAGCCCAAACTCAGCCAAGCTTGGGAGTCCTGCCTCACAGGGGAAGGGGGGGGAGAAAAAAAAAAAAAGACAGCACCAACTATTTAAGTAATGGAAGACAGCTGACCAGCTGGGACAAACCCTCACTGCTTCTTCCAGAAGAAAATTCCAATACTGGGTGGCAGAAGTGATACAATTTAACTGATTATTTTGTTTAAAGTGTCTGTTAGTACTGGAAAAGCTTTCAAGACAGCCTGTTTCTTTAGCTATGACGTTCAGGGCAATAAGCTGACAAATTAATTGGCTATATCCCTTTCACAAGCATTACCAATCACTTACTCTACATTTGGCCAAGTTCATCAAATCAACTCCATATTTTCTTCAGAAGATAGCTTTGGTGTGCTGCGATGGAAAAGCATGCTGGAACTATTAAAGGATAGATATGCCAGTCACAGTATGCCAGCTGTAAAACAATTATCTGATCAGATGAGTTCCAGTCTCTTGCTTTGCTTTAATGTTTTCAACAGTGCAGTTGGTCAGTACGGTTAGTAGATGAGCAGAGCCTCTGCCTTCTCCCCTCAGGGAGCACCAGTGGCTGTCCAGAGGAAAGTTCAATTAGGAACTCAAGAAGCTGAATGAAGACAAAGGTCGCTTACCTCATCAATTAACTTCCTGGCATTTGCAGTTGTGTAGTCACCAGCAAAAAACACAACCAAACATGATTCATCACTGCTTTTCTGTCTCCGCCCTCGAGTTATTGGTATTATGCTCCTTGTAGCATCCATAGAAATTCTGACAGCTTTCAGCTCCTCAGAGCTGGGCAGGGGAACGTAATCTTGGACTACAGCATTCTCCGGCAAAAGGCCCCAGTTATTTTCTCCTGACACAGGGGTAAAGTCATGGATGTTGCTCCATGTGTTATTGAAGATACTCAGTCCAGCATCTTTAAATTGTAAAGCAAGCTCAGGATAATAGTACTGGAAACATCCGAATTTCATACCTGTGGAGGACTCGATAATGGGCTGGGTGGCGCAACACAAGAAGACCTCCAGCTTTTTGCAGTCCCGAGTGCGAAACTGTTGGCAGGCCACTATGCACTTACAATCTTTGCAGCCACGGAAAAACACGCTGGCTTTTACTGGTCCTAAAAAGATTTGGCAGTTCACACAGTCATCAATAGTGATTGTAGCAGAATGGTCAAATATGTAGATATTACAGTTCTCACAGTCCTGAATGATGAATTGTTGGCCTGCTACTTTTCCAGGCAGTCGACCCACAGTTTCGTCTTTCAGTCCAGAAAAAGTGTAATCTTTGGGGTCAATCTGAAGGAGGAAGAAGGAAAAAAAAAATTAGTCTTCACATACAGAGAATATTATAATGCTAAATGCCAACTGACTTGCACTAGTTGAGGTAGCACTGAATTGTACAGGGTAACCTGCTAGAAAGCTCTTCAAAGAGTGATGAAAGATCAGAAGTAGCTCTTTCAGCTAAACTACTGGAAGGCACAGTATTGAGGTACACTGAAGAGTTGAAACTACACTTCTGAGATGCTCCAGGGAACAAACCCGAACAACAAACCTAACTCAGCTTGTCCTCTAATAAAGAAAGGGGTCAAGGGGAGCTAGTTTTCTCTGTGGACTAAACTGTTTCAAGAAGGATGACGGTCCTGGGTATTATCATAATAACTGTAATAAATGAATTGGCCAACATACTTAAAGATTCATAAAACTAGAGATATGCAGTATTTCCTCTGCGCAGATTTTTACCATACCTCAACATGTCGCAAGGAAAGCTTGCTACTTTCAAGCAGTATCTCCTTTATTATATTTGCAAACTACAAAGAGCTCGCTTATCTGCGCCCCAGCATTATCTTGTGCTAACAACTACGAGATTTTTGTGCTAACAACAGCTATGTGATTGTTTTAGCTATGACCAACAAGCAAACATCGGCAGTGGTGGTGCAGGGGCCACATTTACAGACCTCTCCTCCTCCACACTCCAGCATCCCCCTGCCAGGGAGGGACACTTGAGAGAGGCTGTGGCTTTCCCTGGGACTGTCCATTGGGAAGCAGGGACTGAAGAGCCACACAGTGCCCAGGATAGTATGCGATACAGGTGGACAGCATGAATAATACAGCCCACACTGTTGTAACACTGCGGGAATCTCAGCTGGCTCATTTCTAGATATACACAATTCTCAAGACAACTACAATTCCCAGCACAAATTCTACTCTGCCCTCTTGTGAAAGCTTATTAAAATAGCACTTAGAAGTATACAAGTACCTGAACTAGTCTAACAGAAGACCACTTCACAGACCTGCCATTTGCTTCTCAGCCGGAGGGCCCTCAAGTTTGCTGCACCATAATCAGCATTATAAGCATGACAACAGTTTTTGTATAGCCCGATTTATAAGAAACTCCTCCTCCTCCCCAGCTTTTCAAAAGCTTTTCAAAAGCTATTCTCAAAATATGAGATTTAGAGACCAGAAAAAGGCATAAAAACAGATGGCCTAGTGGCAGGCATTCACTAAACCAGCTCAGCCCAGGTAGCTTTTGTCCGGAACAGCTAAAGAAAGCTAAAAGTCTCTACCAACCAGCAATATGTACTCCTTTATATACAACGTATCTAATCTCAGGACAGGAAAGGAGATTTGCAGCTGATGAATCTTCCAAATAAAATGCAAGTTGAGACAATAAAGATGGCTTCCTAGAAACCTCCCCTCAATCATATTTAATATGACTAGTACACATCCAGGAAAGTTAATTGGAAGAGTTACAAATAAAATTGAGAGGCTCAGATAAGAGACACAGCATGGAAATGCAACCACACAGTATAATTAGGATTCAAACCCTCTAAGGTCTTAAGTCTCATGTAATGTTACACATCTGATCCATAAATAAGGTATTTATACTCATATTCTCACACACTTGAGAATACAAGTATCAAAATTGCTTTTGGATGTGTTCTTCCCAGGCATCCCCAAGAACATTTATTTTTATATATATAAACATATACATTGGTTGTTTCTTTTTAATAACCTTGGGAGACAGACTTACTGCCTTCAACACAGGGTAGAGAGGAACAGTTCCTTCCCTTCGGAAGTTCAAAGTTTCTAGAACTTAACAGCTTTTTTGAAACTTAGCACCTAAGCATGCCCTTCTAAGTTGCTGTGCTCTGAACAGCCTCTGAAGCAGGACAACCTCATCCTACATGATGGCCTTTACAGAGACGTGTGAAACTTCAACTTCACCCTGCAATTTTATTCAGGCCTAGATGAAAAACACTGGTTAGTCTGCTAACCCATGGTTTACAGAGTTTCAAGTGAGAGTGCTCAAGAAAGAGTGGTAGTTGAGTTTAATGATAAAAAAGTCAGCTTATTACCAGCTTCAGGAGCTCAGTTTTATTTACCTGGTGAGAATTAAGAGCTCTACCCTGACACAACTCTTACTTCTCAGTTTGCTCACCACACCAGGGAGTTTGCCCATTTCCTTTAATTTTGCTTTGCAGTTTTCTTTTTAAAGGCCCAGAGTATTTATTGACTGGTGCTGCTGTACAGACTAGAGGGACTGAATTAAATAACCCCCCGCTGGGTTATTGCCCTGCAAGGAGGGGTAACCCAAGAGACGCAGCAGATCTGAACCTTTTGCTTCCCCTGGGTTAAAGAAGCATGCCAGAGAAAGGAGTGTGAAGGCAGAACTGGAATTTTGAGATGCATCCACCAGCAGCGAATATGCTCCTCATAGTTTCATGCTCATCATTTCTGAAGTCTGCAGCTATCATCAACACGTTAATATTAAATCACTGCATCCATCTTCCTTCGCCTGACAGTCAGCACTGCTTCTTAAACTCTGCCTCGGCAACATAGCAAAAACACAGGCTGGGAAAACCAAAAGCAACAGAAGAAGGTGACATCTGCAGCCTCACACAATCATAGCCAGGACTATGTGGATTGCCTGTTCATCTGACCCAACTTTTGCTATAAAAGCACATGGCAGGTCAGCAAAAACCAACTATTTGATAACTCATCCATTTATCCTTTGCATTTGGATAAAGCTTCAAATAACTTTGTCCAGATCCACCCATTGCACCCAGATAGATGTTTTACTCTCTGTCCCTTAATACGTTTTAAAATGTCTTTTTTCCCCCAGGCCGGTATAACTTCAAATTATGACAGCATTTACAGAGGCAACTTTGAATGCTTTCAGCTGAATTTGGGGAGTTTTTGGAGTAGACACAAGCCATGTATTAGCAGATGTGGGTACAGCTCCAGAGCTGAAACTAACAGAAGTCCTGTGTGCAGGTTCAGGATTTACTCCATAAAGTGACCTAAAATTACTTTTTTATCATCCTATCTGGTTATCTCCGCTTACACAATATACTTCCCCCTCAGCACTGGGGTACAGAAGTCTCATCTTTGGTTATCGGTGATGACGTTGGTGGTAAGTCCGTTACACAGACCTGGAAGACAAATTGTAAGGAGCAGGGATTTCAAAGAAGAAAGAAATGAGAGAACTGAAGGCAAACAGAAGTTTGTCACAGTTGCTTTGAACATTAGGAAGTCCTGCTGCAACAAGCGCAAGGTGTATTAAGCAGCTTTTCTTCCTGTAAACACTTGTCTTGCAGGAAGGTCAGAGGCCAGACGCGAAGGCTGCAGATGATGTAAATCTCCTCAACCACCATTATCCAGTTTACTGGCACTAAGACTCAGCAGCTCACATTTGGAAGAAGACTTAGACAAACTAGACCCTCACAGTTATTAGTGGTAACTGTGCCTAGAATAAAGGATCCCAACAGCTTCTTGAACTCTTTCTGGTATGAGTTCATGTCTTAACAAGACTTTTTCAGCAGGTCTATCAGGAAAGAAGTTTTAGTCATCAGTGATACATCACCACAAATATGAGACAGTACTGCTGTTCTTAATGGATTATGGTTCTCCCCCAGTCACCTGGGTCTAGCTTGCTGAGCAACCAGTAACTTGTAAAAGTCATTCTAAACCACTTACATTAAGGTCTTCTCTTTTAAATATAATTCTCAAAAAATCTTCCCTATCTCACTACATCACAGCAGATGGCAGTTCGGCTATGGGCTTCCATGCAGTCGATCAGACACAAGAGCTGGCTGCTGACCCACTGACATTACAAGCTGCAGCTATAGGGGAGGCACACAAACTTAAGAGGCTTTATGTGCTATTTTCCTCCGTAGGGGAATTAACAGAAAGGAAATAAGAAAAGTGCATTCCCAGGCCTAGACACTTCTGCATATTCATACTTGCATGGGTTTGGTGCCTTGAAGCACTGAGTTGCAACATCCTCTGGAGATGGTTTGCTGAAGTTACTCACCTCTGGCACATTTCTAGATTCTTAGGCAAGAAGAAAAGGTGGAAAGAGGGACAGTACGTGCAGGTTCCAGTCACTAGCATACAGTTTGTAATCTTGGACCATATCCTTCACACCCTGACTTTAAATGTGGCCAATATAACAGTCTGAATGCATATTTCATTCTGTTCTTTGTAATCTTCTCCCTCTTCTAGAGTACCCATAATAGAATCAAACGGGCATTCTCATACTTTTCCAAGCAGCAAACCATTGCCACATACTGCACATAGGAGAAGAAGAAGAAAGGAAGCTACTACAGGCCTAGATCTGACTTAACAGGAAATATTGTTTAATATGAACCTGCTGACTGTTTCTCAGTTGACAGACTACGCTTTGAGAAATACATCAGCTCTTCTGGTGCACTGGGAAGCATAAGGGAGATGCATTGGATTTAAGGACAAAATATTTCATTGTTTAGTTAGGAAAAAAAAAATCACCTTTTTTTTTTTTTCCCTATTTTAAAATAAATAAAGGGGTTACCTAAACAAGATCTAGATAGTTCAAGGTGCCCACATCAGCACAGACCATTCTAGCAGAATCCTCAGATGTAAGGTAACTAACAAAAGACCATCTGTATTTTATGTGGGAAAAGTCAAACCTCCAAGTTTGTTTAAACTGTTTGAATACAGCCATCAACAGCCCAATGTAGCAAAGATAGCTGCGTGTTTCCCTTCATCTAAAGCAGCTAAGTTGGAAGTCAACTGACATAAAACCTTACTTGTTCCTTCTAAAAAGGAAAAATCATCTAGGAAGGAAAGTCCCTCTAAGCTTTAAATGCCGTCGCAATCATAATTAATCCCACTTCTCTGAACACAAGACAAGCAAAAAAGGCAATGCAGCTTTTTATATTTCTTCTCCTTCAGAGAAGGTCACGGCACGTGGGAGTATCAGCCATCACAAGACACAAAACCCCAGTTCCTGTCTGTATATACCCATATTCAGCTACTGCTCTAACTGTATCTCTCTGGTTATGCGTGTAAACAACGTTAGTCATAGAGAAGGTATGACAGGAAAAAGGAGACCAGAAGCAGGAACGCAACCTTACATTCATGGTGGAAACATAGCTGAAGAAGGCTGAGGAGCACCAAGTTCCTCTCCCACACTTGGTCAGAAGGGAACCCTCATGATAGCACAGTAACATTTACACATAAGTCCCCAAGATGCAGTGTAGTAATAACAGATTCTGTAATAAACTGTGCTCTACTTATTCTCCTGGACTGAGAATCCCAGAGCACCAAGAAACTGAATACTCATCCTTTTCCCTTCTGTTTTCAAGATAAGCTGGTCCTTTGATTCTTCTACTGCACCATAAGTAATCTTTGTACAGTTCTCTGAACCCAAGCGCCAGCAAGCATTAGAGATCCCAGCAGACTTACAATGCAATCTAAATTTGATTAATTTTTGCATATGTTGAAGACTCCTCTCTTCACTTAAATGAAGTCATGCAGAAATCTGAAAAGGCCCCTCAAATTCATATACCTTCCTTAATTTCAGTTCGACTATCAGCATCTTATAAAATTTTGTGTTTAGAGTTTTCTACCATAAGGTCCATTTTCAGTACTCTTAAACAAGAGTTACATGGTCACTAGGATATTGTCATGACTCTGGCTAGGTCTACACTAGCAGACAGTACCAATACTAATCATCTTTTGCCACCAGAACGTGATTAAAATGGACTGCGCTAGTGATGCGGGCCTTCAGAAGGAGAAGAAATAGTTTCACTGAAGGAACTCCTCAGGTTCAGAGCGTCCTCCAGCACAGCTGCCAGCGAGCCATCATCTCTCTTCACATCCCTAATCAGAGAAGCATGCACACAAGCATGCCTACACCTCTCTGCCTACAGTGACGGTATCAGCATGGCATTAATTTACAGAAGACAGCAAGAGTGTCTGAGCAGCACAACTTACCCACCTGTAAGAACATACCAAAGACAGCTTGCGAGAGCTACAGACAGCTGCCAGCCCCACTTGCAGAACTGCACTGTATAATCAGAACTGCATCACCAAGGAGGACGGGCTAAAATTAGGAATACACTCCCAACCCAAAGGGTGCATTGATACCCTTATTATTAAAAGTAACAGGAAAAGAACATCAGAAGACCACTAGCACATCTGTGGACAGAGTTGAGGTTTTCTGGGTTCAAAATACAATTCAACGCACTTGATGAACAGAAAGCAGTCTCGATGCCAGAAGTTTTCTGCCTGACTTCAATCTAACTGTGTGTACAAACACAAACTGTGAAAGGACTAATATATGTGATGAATCAAAAATATAAAATCAATAGACAGCAGGATAATATATCAAAGACTGAAAGCTACTACATTAACACTGACTTAGTATCACTTAATATAAACGGAGATCGACAAGTTTAGCGCACTTAGCACTCAGTATTCCTTTACTGAAGGCCAGGTGTCTCAGTACGGCTTTCCTGGTTCAACGTACTAAGGATACACACAAAAGCCCAATGAAAGATAGGGCTGCAAAGAGCAAGAGAAACATTGAATAGCTGCTTTGGAGCTAAACAGTACAAAATTAAGCAGCTAATTTGACAGCTTCCGCAGTTCAGTAGCACAGCCCAAACTCACTGATTCTTTTGATTTCTGAGTCTTCTATAGAAAATGAGGAAGTTGTTGTACATGCAACACATTGTATGTTTTTTTTTCCTTCATAGACATAGACAGTTGGTGCTGTAATAGCCTCATCTGTTAGCTTGAGCCTGCTTTCGGCACATTAACAACAGTCATCTCCTTAGCAACAAGGCTGGCTATTCTCCAAATCAAGTGTTTCTACATCCTGACTTTCCTCCTTTGAGTTTTACAAGTTAGCACCACATAAGCAGATTTGGTAAAAAGTCTAATGTCACTGGAGCTTTAGCTGATGAATTTGCTCTAAAATTAAATAATATTATTTCAAATGCTCATTTAGTAATTTACTTTTGCATAGAGCTAAGATACGTTCTGCTACTCTAACATATGGTTTTGGTACAACCCTCTCCCTGTGCGAATAGTCTGCATACAAGTAACAGGCTGCCATCCTCCCCTTCTCTCTCCAAAGCTGCTCTGCAAATATCACCCAGCAAGTCAAAGCAACAAGCCCAACACAGGTCAACCATCTTTATCCTCAAGGAACTGATTCCTCCGGGCCATGCGCAGGCTCTCTAGCTCAACTCCATCTCAGCTTGTCTTAATCTACTTGGAAGACTTAAAGGACACCCTAGAGCACCTGACCAAGTTTAAAAAACAAGCAAGCTAAGCATTCAAATCAGTTAATGCATTTTCTTTTCTACACTTCTAAAATGTGGCTTAAAGGTTCAGAGGTTTTGTTCGTTAAAACCACATCAGTTGAGTTTATGGCCTGCTCCGTTTTCTCTTTCCGCCACCCAAAGGCAGCTGGAGAGCAGGGGAAGACCGAGCAGGGATATGATGTCATGATATAGTTAGGAAGTGAAACTTGAAATGAGGGTGGGAAGAAATACCCTTGATCCAACAATTAAGTGCTTTCCTGCTTGAGACTTCATGATTGCCTTCAAAAGGTCAGGAAACAGCACTGGGAAGGATTTATCTTCAATCTGCCACTGCAAGGACTGACAAGACAGGCCAGCTCTAGTTCCTCTAGCTTTCCCAAAAGAAAGAAAGAAAAAAGACAAAAACCACCCAAACCCCAGAACCTAAACAAACAGTGAAAAGCCCCAGCAACTCCAAGAGCCAAGCAAGAAGAGCAGGTATCACGGGCAGCCAGGACACAAGTTCCACGCCCGCACTGCAGCACCATGTGCGGCGCCCGGCAGCCCCCCCAGGCCCCGCCGCTCTCCAGCCCCCCGGCAGCCGCCACGGCGGCGGTTTGCTCTCGACCCCGGGGGTCCCCGCACCCCATCGGCCACCCCGCTGGCCCCCGCGGTGACCGTCACGGGCAGGCCGGCGGCCACTGCCCGTCCGGCCGTGCGAGGCGAGCTGCCCGCTGCCTGCCGGCCCGGACCGGAGCGGCGGCGGGCAC
>JAVSBS010024390.1:0-32328 GCA_033124195.1 Coracias cyanogaster
CTACGTCATAGCAGTCTTGCTTCACAATGGCTTCCAGCTCCTCCTGTTTGTTGCCCATGCTACATGCATTAATGTAGATGCACTTGAGCCAGGCTAGTGACTTCGTGCCCAACAATGGCCTGCCACCCTTTTGCTCAACTTTGTCAGGTTCAGTTTTATCCCCTTCCCCCTTCGGACCTAATTTAAAGCCCTCTCAATGAGCCCAGTCAGCTCATATGCAAAGATTCTTTTCCCCCTTTGAGACAGATGAACTCCATCTGTTGCTCACACACCCCATGCATCATAGAGCTCCTCATATTCAAAAAACCCAGAACGGTGGCACCAGTCTCTCAGCCACATGTTAATCAGGTGGGTCTTCCTGCCTCTTTCAGTATCCTTCCCTGCTACTGAAGGAATGGCGGAGAACACCACTTGGGCTCCTGAGCCCTCAAGCGATCTCCCCAGGGCCCTGAAGTACTTTTTAATTGTTTAGAGGCTTCTCTCTGTGGCATCATCATTACCGATCTGAATGACCAACAGGGGATAATAAGTGTGATCTACTTGGAAACATGGATCAGCTGTGTCTTATTCACTGCTTTTTTGCTATTAAATAAAGGTTTTCTAAGTAGAATTAAAAAAAAAAAAAAAAGATCGTGAAAGTAGTGTCAGAATAATTAGAGCACTCAGTCCTTAAATTGCCATGCTTTGTGCTGGTCCAGCTAAAACAAACCAGAAAAAGGAGATCTGTATTTTGGAAATTTTCAGTTAAAAATACACCAGAGATAGCTATCTACACAAATATTGCTTGCTATGTGTAAAATTCTCAATTCACAAATTCTCAGTTTAGTTAAAAAAAACAAACACATTATCCATATATGAATGCCAGAACTTGCCTTCAACCAACTTTTTTACACAGTTATCAAAAAATGACACCTCGAATGTGTGAATACTAACAGAATAGAAAGTATAAGTCCTGAAACAATATTATATTGTCCTGAATGCCCTTAAGTATTTGGCTACCTTTCTGAAATTCTGGTATGATATAACAATCCATTAGATCATGATACACTTGAGCTAATTTCAAAAGAAAATTCTGCTTAGGAATTCATTTTCATTCTGAATGGGAGCAAACAAAATATATGAAGGAAAGTTTCAAGAAAAACATCTTCAGAGGGATTGAAATCCCTTGTCTCCTTCTCATTTTTCCTTCTTTTACACAATGTTGCAAACTCTAATAAAAGTGTGAAGTGCAAGTAATTTCAGTACAAAAATTTTAAAAATATCCTTTGATATGGTTGAAGAAGGTTTTTTTTCCCTAAATAAAATGCTGTCACACTGATATGGAAAACTTCTTTCAGAGGAACAGCCGCATACTTCTGAGCAGAAAAATAGTTAATCAGAAATATTTTGATTGCTGCAGAGCTCCCCTGAATCAGCTCACAACTTGTCAGAATCTACGAGAATGGTGAGTTGGGTATCGTATTGTCTGGCTCTTTTGGAACACAGGATGGAACCACCCATGCTTTCACTGACAATTAAAAATGGGTAATGAGCAGAAAAGCAATACATTTCTCCTGAGAGAAACAGACTGCACAGAACTGAGATCATTTCTCCAAGAAAAACAAACCAAAAACAAATAATTGAATACAAGAAAGGTGCACATACCATGGCAGCATAATTAAGGATAGAAGCCTACAAGAAAAAAGTGACTTGAAAAAAGAACAAATTTGTAAATATTTTTTACTCACAAAACCACGTCCACCTGGACTGAAAAAATTCTTAGTGAATTACACCTCTCATCTTTCAGATATGCACCGTGTGTTCTTAATTTTACAAGGACATGCAGATTTTAAAGGAAATTGTACAAAAGTATTGATTTAATTACTTATTTAGTTGCTTAGATGACTATAGCCTGTGTTGGGGATTTTTGTGAACCCAGGGGATATTTTTACCTCAAATCCCATTTATTACTTTTGTCTTTTAAAACACCTGGCCTAGATATATACTATAATTAGAACTGAAGTGAGTCTGAGACATGTGAGAGGCTGAGAGGTTCACACACTTTGCTGAAAGTCCAAAATCTGACAGCTGGCCTCTGGCTGGGAGAACCAGTCTTCCCATGAGAGTCTTTCATTTTTGATTGAAAACAAAGCATACAAAAAAGGCGGAGGTTTGGAATGATTCAGAAGTGACACCTGATTTAATCTCATACTTTTTTCCAAAAGCATCAAGTAGTTTGTCATTTCCTCTATGTGTGTCACCCGTCATGTCACCTATATATACCTCATCCATATGCAGGACACTATTCCCTCTGTATAGGTATCAAAGTCATTTAAAATATTTTCTTGATAGAAGCAATTACAAAAATCAGAGGACTTACCGTTCAGTTTGCTAAATACCTACTCAGCTGCCTAGTGTGACTCTTCTCTAAGATTTTACCAAAAATATTTAAAGTAATCCTTAGTTGCTTCATTATGGTATCTTGCCTGGCCCCAAACTCTAATCTCAAGTAATTATTATTCTCGCAATGGACTTTTGCTCTGGACCTAGAGGGCATAATAAGTCTCAGCTGAAACATTAAACAGGCTCCTGTATGTCCAACTACCTGCAATGGCCGGCTTCTATTTAAAGCCATAGTTAGATCTGCCAGAAAAGCAAAATTACTAATGAGCCCCCACTGGATGTTTCCTCTATCACCTCCACTGTTGTCTCAAAATGGAATTACTTTTACAAACCATCTCATCTGGCAACCATACCAAGTATTTCATTACTATAACATTGAACATTTTAACACATTCAGACTCTCGTGAAGACATGATGCAGTATACAGCATCTGGAAGAGAAACAGGGATGTTACCAGGAGGCAGTAACTTCTTATTGCCTACAGCCAGGTCTGCCAAGGGTACCCTACCAACACAGCAGAGCACCAAGACAACATCCATACTAGTAAGTTGTTTGGAGCTGCATGTAAAAAGTGTGTCTGATTAGGCAAGCTTTTAGCTACACATACCAGAGCTGAGGAGTGAGAAGGAAATATTTCTTTAATTTATTTCTGTCCTGGGCTTAAGTCAACCTTAAAGAACTGCTCAGGTAAATGAGACTTTGACTGCATCTGCCCAACTCTAACTAGATGAATCCAGTAGCAGCTAAGAGAACAGAAACAATAGATGAAGTTTACAAACTCAGCAACAGCTATATAACAATTTCCTGAGACATCTGAAGTGGGAGACAAGAAGATGACAGAAACCTCAAGTGCCACTGCTGATTGTCCTTGTATATGGAGAAAGTCATATATATTGTCCTGGAACTACGTAGTTAGTGGGGTAATTTGCAGTTTGTGTCAACGGTTGAGTATAGAAAGTAATAAATTGTGGAGACTGTAGCCCCATGGGGAGGGGCCGGAGGAAGAGGAGAAACACTCATGCACAGGTACCTGACATCATGTGAAAGGCTGAGTCCAAAGTGGAACTGCCACACACAGGGGCCAACCTACCAGACAGGACTTTGCCACATCAAGTGGCTACAGTAAGTGTCCTGTCCCCTAGGGTCCCTGTCGCCAGACTGATCTGGACCAAGGTGGTTGAGGCCTACTTCTGCAACTGAGTGCGAGTGTTATAGGCTAGAAATCCCTGTTTGCCTGCAATAGCCATCCCACTTAACAGACTTTGAATTTTATCTTACTTAGTGTAAGTTCTGCTCTTGTGTCTACTTCACCTAAATTCCCTGCAGCAACTTCTCTAAAGAAGACGGTATCATTTTTTTCAGACCATGAGAAATAATAAGCTTAACGTTTAATTCTGAAAGCACTGACTAACATCCTTTGACAAAGGAAAACCTTAAATCTTAGCATGCTTATGTAAAGCAGCTATTGCTATTCCTGATAGAACTAGTTAGAAAATGTTTTTTCCCTGAATAAACTTCAATATGATCTTACATCTGCTTTTGTTTTGTTTGCAAAATACCTCTAGAATAGCCTAAGAGAAGGAGTGGGGAGGAGTTCAGCAATTAGTCTTCCCGTCAGACGTTTTCACTTTCTTATATTTCTAGAGGTAAATAGGCTAGACAATTCCATCGTCTGTCCCACCAGCTAGTGCTGCCCAACCATTGCCACCCAGGTGTAAAGGTGCACACAACCTCATCTGGTAGGTGAAAGTTTGAGATGGCTCACATGTGCCAGGCCGTTGCTGTTTCCATTCCAACTGGATCATTACTGAGGCTCTGCAGCTTATTGACAAACGGCTGCCCCACTGTTAGTCAGGGAACCAATTTCCCTAGGGAACTTGGGACCCATAAATCAGTTTATAACAGCCTATCCGCTGCTTACACCAGCTTTAGACCTCTTTGTTCAGGTCAATATGTTCTAGTGTTTTGTTTTACATAGCTCAGTTGATTTTGTGACATGCACACACACACTTTCCCCCCATCAAAAGCAAAAACTATTGGAGGAAAAAGAGGCTTTGTTTCCTTAATTTCATGGGAACCCCCACAGCTTCCAGTTCCCAAAACACAATGAGAGCACAACATTGCCTTTGTTGTATGTTAGTATTCTTGATGGAGTGTAAATCCCAAGGGAGTGAATTCCCCTGTTCCAGAGGAACCAGGAATAGTGGTGGCAATTGCAGCTTTTTTCTCACTTCTTTCACAAGCCTGCTTGTACTAAGGTAACTACTAGAAATGATTTTTTTTCTACTTGTTTTTGTATCTTTTGTCTTGATGTTTCAGTAATAACGGTGAAGCCTTTTCTGTTAGTGTTGAGTTTTCTGAATAGAACCCAAGACTTCAAGACTTCTGTGGATAAGGTGCAGTTTAAGCCCTTCATATGCAACTTCACTGATGTTTACATCATTCCATATGCTTACTGCACTCGGGGCATCATTCAAGCATGTATAGGAATTATGTACCACTTACCTAGGACAATGAGATGCTTCTCTCTGCAAAAGGCAGATCAATTTGCAGTGATCTACACTTTATGTAGATCCTCTGCTCAGAGGTAAACCTCCAGCTACACCAGTACGGATGAAATGAGGTTTTCCTGACAATATATTGGAATTTCTCTATCAGAGGGAGTGTCACATAACTGCTTTTTTTCTCCCACCTTATAAAGGGACCATTATGACTGCAGTCCAAAAGGCTGTGTAGCACCTATCCATGTCAGTTCCAGAATAAAGGAGGTTTCTGCAAAAATGGAAGCATGCCATGTCTTGAAAACATAAACTGTTTTGCTTCAAACCCGTAAGGATTATACACTTTTCCAGGTAGAAAAAAATGTTGAAAAAAAAAATTAAGAGCAGAGGTCTGGCCGGTATAAACTAGGGTTCAGTTTACTGAAAACAAAGAAAGCTACATTAGCTAAGGTAATAGAATGTCATTCTCAGGGCATTATTCTGAATCATATCTTACTCATATAAAATAAGATTTACTGAAGTAAACAATCCAGCAGGAAGACTTCTGTGACCATGTCTTACATGATCAGACCCTATAAGGACTCTCTCACTTAGAATGATTCTACCTTGATTTTATAGGCTGCAGTTTAAACTAATCTCAGGACAAAGTCTCCAGAAAGGCTGTCAGGGAGCTGCTAGACAGGTGATTTTCTCATCTTCAAATAAATCCATTTAGAGAAACAGGAGCAAAGGGGAGATACCCAAACCCAACATGGAGGATAAACAATATCCATGGAAGGGTACACCATGATACTGCTCCTAAGTCTTAGCCATTTGACAAAGGAGAACATAGATGTCGGATTATAGTCCCAGCTTGCTACTGTTTTCTAGTGATTTCTAGTTCTCATTAAACCATGAAGTCCAAAGTTTACAGTCTAGCTGTACGGTACAGCATAGATGACTGTAGATTGTGGCTAAACTTATAAAAAAACAGTAGATTTCATGTGTTAGCGAATTGTGTAAGATGGTGCCTGATCATAACAGCTCTGCAATTACACTTACACATTTTATACTAGAAAGAGAGGTCAGAAATGTGTAAGGAACATGGTTAGAGGGCTAGAATGACCCCATGTGAGGAGAGACTAAAAGCATAGAGACTGTATGGTTTTGGGATGAGATAAATAAGAACAGATATAGCAGATATAAGAGCTGTTATTGGGATGATAAGTTATTCACTGAGGATCATTCTTTCTTATCATTCAGAGCCAAAGACATACACAGTAGAAGTCAATGTGTAGGAAAAATGTATTGCATATTGGATTGGATGTTAATTATGTGAAATTTCTTGCCTTAAGATATCACCATGTCTAGATTTTGAAAGGTCTATAAAAACAGCTAAACATTCCAGTAGGTCTTAGTCAGGTAGATGATTACAGCACTTCCACTTAGCTGTATTAAAAAGACAATAAACCTTAATCCGCAATGTCATAAATTAAGCTAACTTCTTTTGTGTAGGTTATTCCATAACACTGTACACTTCCCTCCAGCTGCTGTCTGACTGTGTTAACATCACTTACTTCTGCTCCCTATTCACAGGAAAGCACTTTCAAGTTTCTGAAACCGAAACTGGTTAAACTATTTTTAAAAATATTTGTTTGAAGGTGCATTCAGTTCCCATCCCAATCCATTTTCAAGTAAAGTCTAGTAACTGACTGTACAGTCACAAACCTTAATTACACTTAGGAAGTCTTGCTTTACAGTCCAGTTTCAGGTGGCTTTCTGCAGTTATTTGGAGAGATATGCTAGTAATAAACCCCAGATGGTATCATCCATACCTGAAACTTGTTCAGCATTAAATCTGTATTTGTTTCCTAGTTCTAAGTCTCTGACTCTGCTCAGTCAGAAACAGAAGTCCAGGTTTTTTCTAGCTATCTTGTACATAGTAGTTCCAAACAGTTGAAAACAGATTTCTGCCTAGTTTCAACACAGCCTGTTCCAAGTTTCCCGAAGAAATTAATGAGTAGTCTTTGATATTTCAAAAGTTCCTCATGTGCCATATCTCACATTCATGACATGCTTTCATCCAGGATGTGTGATGGATTTTACAATGTCTAAATATTCATGCCAGAAGCTGGAGCTGAGTTTCAGCCACCTTTTCCTCATATTTTAGATAGACCAACCTTTTACTAAGGGAGCAAAAGGAAATTTGGCAGACATTTTTCTTTCTGTCATTCTGAAACATATAAATAAAATATATATAAAGAATATAGATACAAAAGAATAAATATGTTGTATGCAACAAATGATACAAGTAGTCATGCCACTTAACTCATGGAGCTGGGATTTCCAACTGCAAGTTTATTCTAAATTGCCAGGCACTGAACTACAAAAGACTAAATCTTTTCAAGAGATCTTAAACATGATCCAACAAACAAATATAATACACAGAGATACTATCTACTTTTGAAAATCCTAGGTGTTAATTGCTGCGGTGATGGTCTTGTGATTTCAGTTTGTTCCAGTATCAGCTTTGAATATGCCTTTTCATGATGACAGAGTTCTGTTTTTGAATGCCACATGTTTATTTATTAGGGGATGGAGACTAATTTCCAACATTCATGCTTCAAATTCAAGCAAGGTCTGTGGGTGTAACATCAAGACTAATACAGTCAGTGGTTATCACTAATTTTCAGTTGGAAATTTGGACTTAAATAAAAAATATCAAATAGATAGACAGTATTTCTCATCTGAAAGTGAGTAATGTAGCAAACCAGCTATCTGACATCCTAAATAGAGAAAACACCATGGTTAATGAATGTATTTGATGAACACGGAGCTATATTTAGTATTTCCCATATAACAAACAACAGAGCTGTCATGCCACACTAAGACAGCATGGGTTCCACATTGAACTGCTGACACTTCCACGTTAATCATCAATGATTTTAAAAGACATTCAGGTGAAAAAGATGGAGCAGAATGTGTAACATATTTAATGTCCTTGCTAAAATTTATATGGAAGGCTGCTCAGAATGTGTCTCTTAATTGTATTGGATGTAAACATAGGAGGTAAAGAAAACAATGAACTATACCATCATAAATTGCAGATTATTTATCAAAGAGTAGCTGTGGAGTAGAATAATTGACACAAAGCTGCTCGACTGTAGAAAACAAAAATTATTTTGTCTTGGATTGAGGAATACAGCAGCAGTAAGGTTACAATCTACTCTTCCCTGCAATAAAACACATGCAACTCTTTTGAAATAGTTGGCTACTTGTGTATGTGCCACAGCCACAATTTTTCAGGGTTTATGGTGGCTTAATTCAGACATAAGTACCACTATTACTTAATGAAAAAAGTAGCTGTTAGACTTTGTAAGACTAGTGAATTTTAAAACAAGCTAAACCAACACTGAACTTCCGTTGGCAAATAATATCTAACCATGATTACCAGCTAGCCCAAATTGCAGAAATTTTTGCTGATTCACATAAAGGAAACAAAAAATTAAGCATAAATTAAATACAAATGCAAGTATATTAATTTCATGACTTCTTGCCAAATGACAGTTCTCCCCACCCACTAAAAAGTTAACACAAATAGAAAAGCTGCATACCAGAGGGCAGTAAAGAAGCAAAGAATAAGGAGAATTATATGGAATATTGAAGTAACAAAATACAGATTGTCCAGACCGGTATATCACCAAAAAATGGTTGTATGTGTAAATAGAGGAGAAAAGCTTGATTGCAAGAAAGAAAGCGTACAACATGCATATGCAGTTGTTGCTGGTTGCTGTACAGGTTTAGCTAAACTTTGCTCAGGAAATGAAACTCCACAAAGGTCCAAGTGAATAGAAGATAAATGCTTAAAGTATATTATTACAGACTGCAACAAGCACAAATTATTTTGCTTGTGGGAGTATTGGCACCTTTTAGAGAACCACTAATGTGACTGTCATATGAAACTCATTTCGAAAACATCGGAGTGAAACACATGCCTCCACTGACAGAAGGGTATGCAGATTGTACCCTGGAAAAAACTGAAGCCTGCATGGAAGAGTCCATGGATTTTTTGTCAGTTCTATACTTTCTTTTCCAAAAGTACAAAATGTCAGAGGTAATCTAGCAGCTCAGTGAATCAGAGAGCAGCACAAAGTACAAACTCTTCTGGTTTGAAGAGTTACATAAAGATTGCAAAGGGTATGTTTTGTCTCTATTCATCCACCGCATCCATCCACTTCAGTGATTAAAGTATTACCTACTGCATAGTGACACGAGAAAACATGAGAAATTATTCCTCTCTGTTAAAGCCCTGATAAAGTTTGCATAGGCAATGAAGAGATCCACAACAACACTAAGTAACCAGCTGTGGAACTTGTCCCTGTCTGTCAGCATCTCACAACCTGATTTCAGCAGAGATTGAAGGTCTCATCACCTTGCAAGACTGAACAAGAACTAGTTTTTCTCGTTCTTCTTCATGGAAAAAGGACAGAAAGACAGTTAATTTCCCTCTGTTTTTCCATTTTGAAGCCAGTTGTGATTCAATATGATGTAAACAGAGTCAGCTGAACAAACTGAATCCTTCACATCCCACACAGCCTACAAAATGGAAACAGATGAAACAGGAAAGGTACAACACCTGAATCATCCAAGACACTAGAGACCTACTGAGACCCCTAAGACCTAATCCCCAGCAAATTATTCCTTATAAACATTTCCTCCTTACACTAGTGAGAAAAAAAGAAGCCACTTGCATTCCCATATGTGCAGTCAATAGGCAGAATGCACACCCCAGGTTGTTAATTTGTTAACAGCACAGCACTGATACTGTAATGTGATGCATTTGCTTAGTGTATTTATATATTTATCCACTAATGCATGCAGTTCTGAATTACATTCATTGTACAAGCTGGCCATGGCAGGTAAAGGTATATTCGGATTAAAATGTATCAATATTGGTTGGAGCATTTTCCTGAGATTTGCCCATCTCAAAGAGCTGGGAGCACTGGGTAGATCTCTGGAAATCCCATTTTAAAAGTCCTGGAAGGGTATGCTTTAGGGGAGAACACGGAGCTGCAGCTGGTTTCTACAATTTGAGATAAGGTGCAGACACTCCATAGTGTGTCAAAGCTGTCTGAAGTCCACAGAGATCAGTGAACTGAGCTCAAAGGGATTTGGGTTAATCCCAAAAAGGCTACTCACACCAAGATGACATTTCATGTCAGATTCATCTCTTTGCTTCAGTTTTTCAAAAGAAACAGCTTATAAACAATTTGGACACATTGGAAACCTTCCTGTAGATATCAATAAGGTACTTACTAGGCACATCACTTTTTACCTGTCTTAAATCCATGAGGTCTAACATTTATTAATCTGTTTACAGTAACGTTGCCAGGTGGATTTTATTTCAGACTCTTTAGCCAGGCAATATTATTCACTTCCTAAATATATAAGGTCTCCTATCAAACTGTTGTTCTTTTTATAATGAGAATATTTAACATAATATTGATAACTTTTTGGAAAGGAACTTAGACCCTGCTGAAGGAAAGTCTTACCTCTTAACTAACATATAATGTCACATTTTCCGTGTGCTCCAAAACAATTCTGAAATAAAATTCTTTATAAAAAGCATTAGATATGAGGTAAAATACCATACTTTGTTTCAGGGTTTTCTAGGCTTCATGTCTTTGACCTTTCATTTTTATTATAGTTTGTGAATTACTGGAAGGAAGCCAGGATTGCAAGTGTTTCAAATGACATTAAAAAAATTTGCAGGTGTGCAATTGCAGTATAATCTGAAGAGTACAAGGATGATCTCCAGTTTGGTCCCTTCCTTGTTAAGACTTCATTTTCTTACACCTCTGCTGAATAAAAACATTCTTCAAAATACTTTTTAGTTTTCATGCTATCAATGTAAATAAATTTAAGATTTTTAGTACTAGCGGAAAAAGCCACCAGTCCTAAAGCCTTCTGTAGGCATCTGAGCACACTCAGACAGAGCACTAGTCAAAAGAAGAGCTGTTCAAAACTCAGCATCATGCTTTGGCACAAGTCATTGGCAGTCGTAAATGACTGCCATACTTGGAAGTAATTTACATCAACTAGGAGCCTGGATAGAAACATTCATTGGGTCGTGTTTAAAATCCCTCTGTCTTTGGGTTATGAAGCAACACACAAAATCGAAGCAGCAAAGTACCCTGTTCTTCACATTACAAGCTTCTGATATCATTGACTTCCACTGGCTTCCATCCAGAAATACAGCTCAGGATGTGTTCCTATAAAACACAGCTCTCATTTGTCAATCACAGTTTCAATGATCAGAACTATTAGCAATAAATTCTATCCAGTTTGTGGGCAGAAAACCGAGAATTTGCAAACAAGATGCATGTTGATAGTTTTACTGGGAGATAGTTGAAAAGTTAGAAATACATGTGAGTACTTTCTGAGACAAGATCCTCTTCATCTTGATGTTGTTGCTTAACATCTGTAAAGCAATTTGAGATGCTAAGACTACAATATATTGTAAAAAAAAAAAAAGCTATTACTATTTGCATGGTTACTATAAATTCTGAGCTTTTCTTTCTTTTTCTTCTGTGGCTCTTTGTGTCCTTCAGTAGTCCTTGTCTTCCACTGTCTTTGTCTCCTTAAGACTGTAAAATTGTACATGCAATTGTGTATGTTACACATATTATATGAATGTCAAGACTAATTCTCCAAGAAGAATACATACATGATAATTTTTCAGCCAATGTAAAATACTTGCTGGTCTCCATCAAGGTTACAGAAACATAAAACTTTTTATATTAATCTGTAATTCTAGAGCACAAGTTTCATCTGATGAGCAGGACCTGCATTTACCTTCTGGTTCATTTTTTGGCTAAATTGCTCTTAAGCACAGCTATAGAGACAGGTAGCTTCTATATACACTAACAAAGAACGCAGCATGGCTCTTCTGCCAGTTTTGCCATTTCCAAGACTCAGAAAGAGTATGAGTGTTTAAGAGGACAGGTACTTCAGATTTTGGTGTTTGCTACTCCAAGAATAGTAATTACTCCTCCATACCACATTTTTTCCCCTGTGGCAGCGAGACCACCATGTCTAGCTCTTCTGGAAGTTAGTCCAAGTTTCCATTTTAGCTCCAGCTGTTCCTCTTCCCATAAGAAGGGCAACCATGCTATGGCTACACTGTGGTCCAACATCCTCTGCTCTGAAAAATATGATTTTGCTTGTACTGCAGACAAATTTTGACCAACCTTTCAACTCATTAGCTTTCTTCCACTTTTGCTGTCATGTCTCAACACCTGTAGGTGCAATAACTTCTTATGTTTTCACATGTATGGAGGGACAATAGACTGCCAGGTGCTGCAACCTTTAAAGCAGGTCTCCCTGTCCCTGAGAAGGACTTGTGAGTGAACATGATTTTATGAGGAATCTGACTGACTGTTAATATCTCCTGAAGGCATTAAAATGGAAATGTGCTTCCCTTTTATTTTTTGAAGTATTAGCTTTGGGCAATTTAAGTATTTGGACCAAGTCAGATGCCAAATACTCTCAAGGGGAAATAACCATAACGTTACCTTCAGATCCAAATTTTATGAAGGGAAAATATTTCATGGGATCAAGGCTATAAAAAAGGAGTTAAATCTGAACTGCAAATATGAAATATGTCGTACAGATGCATATGTTGGTATAATTCCCAGATATACTTCAAAAGTGTGCAATTACAGAGGATGTTTCACTCAGTTCTAACACTTCCTAGACTAATTCAGTCATTTCTGCTCCTAGAAAATAATGGAAATTCTAAACCTTATTAAGTTATGCCTTGAGCAACATGCATAGATGCAACCCAGGAGGAAGATTTTGAATGAGGAGTCCTTTTACCAGAGCAGAGGAGTTAATTTCTATAAAAATAAAAAGGTGTCAATCAACTAAGAACATTCTCAGACATAGACTATGAAGTAGATTAAGGAGCAATATGTCTGCACTACATCTGAAATAGTTTCATTTAGTATACCTAGAATATCAACAGCAATTTCTTAAATGACATAATTTGTTTTCTTGTTTTAAACCCTTCTTACATAGTTGAAGACCTCTTTTTGTATAGCTCCATAAACCAAGATTGAAAAAAGGTAAATAAAATTAACTAATTAATTTAAACCAAGATTTCTCCTAAAAAATATAATTTGGAGCAATAAGCTCCGAGCAACCTGATCTAGTTAAAGATGTCACTGCTCCCTGCAGGGGTGTTGGAGTAGATAACCTTTAAAGCTCCCTTCCAAGCCAAAACATTCTAGATTCTTTGATTCTATACATGTGTCGCGGGCAAGTGCGGCAACAGACGTCCATGACCCACCTCCTTGGGGGGGGACCGAGGGCAAAGCGAAACACTTCCTTACCGCGCTCGCAGGCAGTTGCTAAGACCAGTAAGTATTCAACAAGTTTATTACCAAATACACCCAAACAAAACCATGCCTATACTACAGAAACACTACGGTACCAGGAGATACCAAGTTTACCCACTCACTCCCACCCCCTCCACCTTCCTCCCTTCCAGTCCCGGCGGTCTCGAAAAGGATTAGGAATAATGGAGGAAATAGGGCAGGATAAAGAGAACAATTATATAAAAAATGTAACTTGTATGTGTGGGTGGTGTGGTGTGTGTGTTTGTGTGTGGCACGTTTCTTTACCCTTCTCGGCAGCCGTAGCCCCCTGTGGAGGAAGGGGGTGCCCCGGCTGGCGTGCTCTTTCTCCCAGTATCAGGGGTAGAGTCTAACTGGAGAAGTGTAGACGAACAGGTGACAGACGACCGGTTCCGTGCTCCAGCTCTGCCTCTGGCGACCTGCCCCCTCGCTTCTGGTTCTGGTGCGGCCACGGTGGGCCTTATGGGAGCTGTAGTTCTTTCTTCGCTGGCTTAACAAGACATCTCATTAATATGGAGGGGTCCGTCTCCCACCACATGTAACACACTTGGCCAAATCTTTGAACAGGAGAGGATATGTAATTTAAGGAGGACAGAAACTTGCCTTTAAATAGAAGATGCTGCTCAGCAAAAGGGGATTCCTCCTACGCCAATTCAATTTCTGCACTAATCTTAAGTAACACTCATCATCTAAGATGAGGATATACAGTCTTCCATTCTCTTTAATGAACAATTTATCAGAGTCTAAATAAGAAGGCCTCAAAATAGTCATTTTGAATGTGTGATACATCTCAATACAGACGTACTGACTTCGTGAACTGCTCAAAGGAAGCTAATCAGATTTGCACCACAGCACAAAAGCTGTATCAGGTTGGAGACACTACAGACTCTAGCAATATCCTGGAACATATACACTTACTGTAAATTCAGTTCTCACCTACAGCAAAGTAATCACTTGGCGGTGTCACAGTTCTATTGGAAAAAGGAAAAAGTGAAAAAGGACTGCACGTGCAGTCATATGAAATCACGCCACCTAGGAAGAAACATGACAGAAACCTCTAGACTTGCAGCTGAAAAGTTATGCCTTTGTGCTGTAAGAAAGAGAATTGAATGTCCTTTTTATACAGTCTGCTTCTTACATAACACAGAATATGTCAGCTTGTTCTGAAGGTATGGGCCAAATTATCAGAATGCAGTTTGGTCTTTTGCATAGACTTCTTTGCCTGTCATTTGTAAAATAAACTCAATATAAAGGGAAATCCACTGGCCTCCAATTAGTGTTTTCTTTAACTAGTTATCCCAACACAATTTCACCTTCTCTTTTGAAAGCAGCTTCATTTTGTATTCAAAGAAAAAGAAAGAGACACAGAATATATATTTGCATGGCATTGCTCTGCCTCCAGCAGTAAAGCCAATAATCATCGTCACACATTACAGCAGGAATATAGTTGTTTCACTATTCCATATCAGGTGATGGATGATTAAGAATTATTTCACCCAGTCTATGATTTAAACGTGGGTTTAGTTCAGCAGACTTTGTTCTTTTTCACATGTTTATTGAAACAGAACAACAGAATGGCAAAAGCTTATCTTCGCAGTATTTGTTCAGAAGAACAATAGTCTTGGACGTCACACACTATCAATCAGACTTGGTTATACTGCAGTGGGCAATAAAAAAAGAACGTTGTTGGAGTCTGATAAGGGAGATTATATATTGAAATAATAATTCTTTTGTTTCCTTACTTCCCTGCTAACTCCATTACAACACAAACTTCCTTCTTGTGGTAAACTAGTATATGCTCCTGTCAGCAGTCCAGCGCCAACTGCAAGTCTGGCTTTTTCAGGACAACACGCTATAAGACCTACAGAAAAATTGAGTATTTCAAATAGGGATTCAATCACTGAGATGTAGCTGTCCTTATCTGTAGGAGAACTATAGTTAAGAGAGGAAATAAAGCTGAAATGATTCAGTTTCACTGGAGGATTAATCCCTTTAGAATTAGTTTTCATACTGAGATAGGGCCCTTATTTCTTTTCTAACTTTCTGTTGAAAGAAAAAAAGTAAAAAACCAAGCTTTTATATAAATTTTCTTTGATTTTTTACACTTTTCTTATATCCACAGAGCTATCCTTTCCATTTTAATGAAATGCTTTGAAATTTTATTGTGGCAATACCATTGTACCATTACACATAAGTATTTTGCTCGTTTTATTCTGAACCTCCTGGAATTTATAGGTCAGCTATAAACTTTTGTTGTGCAACCCTCACATTTCCTAAAGTGACTGAATAACTACTGGATACTGCCTGTGCATGTGCTGGAGTTCAGTGGATTCAGAAAGTCTGGAAGTTTCACAATGGACACATATATGAGCACATTTCAGTTTTGCAACAAAAATAAACAACTCAAGTATGTTCAAGTTCAGAGGGGTCAGAAATCACCCCTTTTCATCTACCTATCAAGAACAACATATTAACCATGCAACAGAGACTAAGCATTTTGTTACAAGCAAGTTCTTCAGTCATTTTAAAATACTTTGGTCTAGAATCTAAAGCAGAATTTATACCATTCAGGATGATACAGTCATTGTGAGACTTTTGTGTAATCTTCCTGAAACCTACTGAGCCAAGCTGTTAACTTCATTTACATTGTAAACTTCTATAAACTGCGATATATTCCCTTTCTTCTTTAATATCTTTTTCCATTGCTTTTACATTGTTGCTATAGGGTCCCATAGTCTATAATAAGATAGCATGTACTACATACTTTATTACCTCTATAATCTAGTGGGTTTGATTTGGATTTCTCTTGGTGTTCTTAACACAAACTCTTTCCATTGCTCTTCTTCTAATCTGACAATGTTCTTCATATGGATACTTACTATAACAATGTCATCACTTATACCCGTACACTTGCAATGCAACCAAACATTCCCCATTCCTATAGGTTGCCGAATCCGTTCCCTACTAAAGCAGAGAGACAGCAATTTATGAGAAGGGTACATAGGTCTGTGGCCTCTTCATCTATTCCAACTTAATGTCTCTTTCATAATCTCGGGAAACCACAAAGGTAATAACTTCTGAAAACTGGCCTGTAGATTAGATCATGGTGTAATAATACAGAGAGAAAGCTAGAGCAAAAAGACATTCTTCTGGAACATCTGAGTATCATTCAACTAAAACAAAAGATTTTTAATGACTGAAAAATCAGATATTTTTTATTCCTGCGATGGCTTGAAGTTATTAATGCTTTAGATCTTTTCCAAGCTTCACCTTGTAAATTTCTAAGTGTCTTTTAACAGATACCAAATAATAGACTATTATTCTAAAGTCAGATAAAAGTGGCATAACTCATAACTTCACTAACTGATTTTTAAGACAGAGCTTACCCTAAACTATGATTCTTGCATTCAGCCTTTGACCACAAATTCAAAAATTAAATTAATCCAGTGTACCAATGAAGATATTTTTTCCTGTTTCTTGAAACTCAGCATGTGATTCATAAATAAAAATGCAATATTTCTTCTGCCCATGTGATTACTAAGAACTACACTCAGGCTCTTCTGTTACATGTAAAATGAACAGAACACAAAGCTGTACTTTGATCCATATACTCAGCAGCCACTGAAAGGCTTTCTAGAACATAGTACTTAAAGACATATGTTGTTCTTTCCAAACTCTGTGACAGAATTACCATTGATCTATTCCACAGTTTTCCTATCCCCATGCAGCAGTCTGAGTACAGGATTTAAAACCTATCTTTATAGCTACTTCTGCTCAACTATGAGTTAAAAAATAATACCACTCTTTTGCAGAATTTTCCAAAAAAGAATGGGTTACAAAGCAAAGATAATAGTAACTCCCTGAGAACAGCAAAATATAGTCAAATTACATTTGGATCCAGTATTTCCATTACAAATCCCATAGGAAATTATAGTTTGCAGATGGAAAGTAAATGTCTCAATGAGATGTGATCTAAGTGGTCCAGCAAGAGATTTTTCTAAGAAGAGCAACTGGAAAAAAAATAACAAAGATTTTATTGCTTTTCTTTCCTGTGATTCTTTCTCACACACATTAAAAGTCATACTCTAATTTTATCAACCATTACTTTATGGGGATGTTTTAATTACTATTGTACAGAACAAATGCAATATTTTTTAATTAACATGGTATCTTCTGGACACACCAAATAATATGTTTGCTAATCATTTCATGAACCAAAATCCAGGTATGGAACTGGTATTTTGAAAAATTACTTCACTGCTGTCTTCACAGATTCAGAGAAATATCTTTTGCCATAAGAGAAGTCACTGTGTACACTATGCATAGTAGTCAGACAAGTCATACACAGAACTACCAGTATCAAGAACCTGTTAAAGAGTTGCCTCAAAAATACCTCAGGATTACTGTAAGTGGAAGACCTTGGATCTCTGAAAAGAACTACTTTATTCAGAGTCTTTTAAATGCTCTTGCTCATGAATACCCTGACTTTGTTTCGGTGATAAGAGTGGCAGCAACAGCTTCTCTTTCCTTGACTAGACTCTTCAACTTTCCAATTTCTCAGACAAGAAGCTCAGCTTCAGTAGTCAACCCTTGTATTACATCTCAAAACTTTCCAAACAAGGACTCCAACCCCATGCCCTCATTTACTGCCTTCACTCTTCTACCATATACAACATTTCAAAAGAGCCGATTATCAACATAGGGCACAAATGACAGTTATCTTCCTACATTATGCACAGGAAAAGTCATCCCAGAGGATGGGATAGGAACCTTCTTCCCTTTAAGTCAATAACTGTACAAGATTATTGAGATGAATGCTGCTGATCAGGCCAAGGGTTCATCTGCTGATCTCTCACAGGACACATGAAGTCCTAAGAAAAGTAGAAGAAATAAGGTAAGTGTAGATCGTAGTTCTACAAGCTCCTTCCAAATTCCAGAAATCACTGACAATTAGAAGTTTTGCATCAGTCTAGAGTATTTCATAATCATTAATGAACCTACCTTCTACAAATTTGTCTACTTTCTTCTTTGATTTTCATTTTTTCTGAGTAAAGATAACAGATTCATAAGGTTTTGATATGTAGCAAGTCAGAGTCAGCAAATTTAAGTGGCTAATCCAAGTTACAGTTTTTCATCAGCTGAGCTACTGATTGGTCTTTTGACATCTCTGCTAAATCAACATTTCAACAAGTTGATAAACTACTGCCCTGTCTTTGTTCATCACTTACCCTCTCTTGATTATTTCAGCAATTTATTGCGGACTAAATTATGCACAAGAGAGTATTGGGTGCGTATTCATTTGGGGTGGGGTAGAACAAGCACATGTTGTTTCATTTAATTACCCAAGGTTATAATTTGAATCCAGGTATAAAACAGAGATATATTCATGACCTTTCCAAGGGAAAAAAAAAATGGGGTCAGGAAGATACAGGTAAAGAATGCATCTCAGAAGCTATGTAAGACCTGACACAGGCTTATTACAGAAAAACCATTGCCTTCTTTTGATTCAAGAGGAAGAGAGCACATGGAAGACTATAACATGGAGTAATACATCTGTAAATAAAATACTATACTCACAATCCCCTACATAGGATTTGTCTGATGCAGGGAAAAGCCCTAGTCTGTGTCAAGAAAATTAGATTTTTCCAAAGTCCAAATAAATTTTGGATTATGCCTATCATCATGTAGAAGCTGATGATGTCTTTGCACTTGTCAGGAAAAGGCCTGCTTTCTGAAACTCTTCTGCTCAGGGGAAAGACATAGTTAAGTTCTGTAGCAGATCCCAATCCGTGAATACCAAAATTCTGGACCACACACAGGTATAAAATGCTGAAGACAGATTTCTCGACAAGCAACTAACAGGCTTTGAAGAACTGGCACATGAACAAATGAAAAATTTTCAGCATGCAACTGAAAGGGGCATATTTTAGCCTAAAGCCCAAGGAAAAATAGGATGTATGCCTTTTAAGATTTCCATTTTAATTTTTGCCAGAAGTGATTAATATTTTTTCCCCTTTAACAATTCGCAACATAAATGTGAATATTAACAGTTCCATGTATAGTAGTGAAAAATATCCATTAAAGTGCCCATCACAGTCATTGTAACAGTTGCTATCTGTACATAAGACTTATCATTCGTTATCTAGCACTATTGGCTCAGTTTAAGTTGTCATAGAGTTCTTTCTGATACATTGCAAATAAGAGAAAATTTCATTAAAGCTATTTGTCCAAGGGAACAGTCCAAGGGAAGCTTCATGTCCTTTACATAACTGTCCGAATCCATACCGCCATCTAGTAAAACACAACTGTTCTTACTTTGCAGACCACCTTAGTAGACGGGCCTACAAAATCACGGTGTGGTCTTTGGGCAAGCAAAGCAGAAGCCAAATGAGTGTGGCAGTTATTAAAAACATAAAGTCAGCAGGACTAAATTGCCTGAAGTTTATTTGCAAAATTAAAAACTAATTAACAAGAGGAAGCTGAATTAGAACATAAAGAACACGTCTGTATTCAAGACAGAATGAAACCATTGAAAGTAGTAGAACAAGGGAAACATTTACAAAGTTTAAAGGTTAGTTAGAATATGCAATGAGCACTCAAGGGAAGGTGGTCCTGGGAATAGGGCACTAGAGCTAGGCTCAGGAGCCTTGATTCCACTATTAGCCTTAAAGGACCCTAGTTTTAAGAAGCACTGAGTATCCAAACTCTGAGAAGCTGGCCAATTTAAGGTAATAGGAAATCACAGACCACGATGGTTGATTCTGGAAGGTCCCTCTTTGCTTATGGGAACAAAATACACCCAAGTTACAGTTCTGAATTATTTTTATTATAATCATTTCCATAGCTCTGCTTCATGTGCCTCCTTCCCAAGAGATACATTCATTTATTTCCAAAAAGAGAAACAAAAACATCAACAGCAATACTGCAAAGCAAATAATTCACTGAGCTACCCAATCCAGCTCTCTACATTCTAATACTTTTAATTGCTGCCAAGTTTGCATGTTTAATATTCAGGAAAAGTCTGTTTCCCCTTGCAGCTACTCTGTGAGAAGCAACCATTATTTACTACGTAAGTTTTATTTTCAGAAAGAAAAAAAACAAAGGCATAATTCATCATCACTAAGCTTTACTTCAGGGTAGCTTAGTTGAATCAGTAGAATTAGAGGAGAATAAAATTGAATCAACTTGATGATGAATCAATCTCCCAGTTCCTGGAAATTTCATATCACTTGTAGCCTGGGAAATGGCCAACACAAAATCACTGTAGCCACCAATTTTTTAATCTTCCTTTTCCTACAATTTACAGCATGAATAGATCTGTAAGAAAGGTCACAAGGAAATTTAGGAAAGTGTAAATTGAATGGGAACTTAGGATCATGTAGATGAGGTTATGTAAGCAAGCCCGTGACTAGGCAATAAAGAATGATTCTTACAATCCATGACAAAAAAATCAGGCTTCTTACTGAGAAGTTTTGAAAACCGTGAAGAAACCTTGAAAGGAAAGTCAGTATCTGATCCACAGTCATGCAGGATCTGCAATTTTGTAAAGTCATAAGTATATCACATTTCTAAATGTCACTTCACATAACAATATATCAGCATAAATATCTTGGGGAATTTGGGAGTCTGTTTAAGCCAACATGGTCCAGGAACAGAATTATTAAATCATGGCATCTGCCACCTCCCTGGGCAACCTGTTCCAGTGTTTTACCACTCTTATTGTAAAAATTTTCTTCCTTCTATCTAGTCTAAATCTACCCTCTTTTGGTTTAAAACTATTAGCCCTTTTCCTGTTGCAACAGACCTTGCTATAAAGTCTGTCTCCATCTTTTTCATAGGCTCCCTCTAAGTACTGCAAGGCCACAAGAAGGTCTCCCTGGAGCCTTCTCTTCTCCAGGCTGAACAACCCCAACTCTCTCAGCCGTTCTTCATAGAAAACAGTGTTCCAGCCCTCATTTTTATGGCCCACGTCTGGGTCTGCTCTGGGTCTGAGATAGAGCTGACCTTCTGAGCTGTGAACGTGCATTGTTGGTTCATGTCCAGCTTTTCACCCACCAGTACTCCCAAGTCCTTCTCCACAGGGTTACTCTATATTTATATAACACACCAGGACTTTGATTTCCGACTGTAGTTTCTAAATAAATAATAGTAAATATAGATAAACAATAGATAAATAAATAGATAAATAACAGTAGATCATGCTTCCCAGATGCCATACCAGTTTACATGAATGACATAAGAGCAGGTGAGTATGTTCTGTGGCCACTATTTTTTCCCCTTTATATAAGAAATAATTTTGGAAGAGTACTCAAGGATATAATCAGGTATCTTCACAGAGCTTCTAAGGGAATTTTTATGCCTCCAATAACATCTGCACTGAAGAGGACTCCTGCTGTCCAGATCTGTAAAGTCAATCTAAAGTGGTAAATTCCCTATTCAGATTATTTGCCACAGGATTATAACCTGGGTGCCATCCTTAATGCTGTCTGTATTGACTGTATTGACAGAGACCCAAAACATGGCAGCTTTTTGAGAGAGGATCAACTCATTCTCCTGACCTTAATCATTATATTACACACATTTTAAAAAGAAGCTTTCAGGTGCCATGATAATTAATGGGGCAAACATAGCCACCAGTCCAACCCTCCATTCTGGTCCATATTGACAAACCACTGGGTAGTACCAAGTTTGCACTTTAATTTCAGTGCGAAGAGCCCAAACCAGGGTAGAGGCAAAGGACATTCACACTGAGCATCAGTGGAGTGATTTGAATGTTCAAAATAAATTAACCCAAACAGGCCTAGGCTAGGTTATGGTCAGAGTAAACTCTCCCGGGATTCTGCAGTTTCTTTGGATCCTGCAGAAGCACAAGCCTGCGGAAATAAAAATGACCTAACTTTCCCCTGAATCCAGATGAAATAAAAGTGGTCCTACACAATCAAGTAGCTTTCTTATGAATTGCATTGTCCTTGTCAACTGCTTAGATTACCCCTCATCCATCTAATGTTAGCCTCAAAAGAGGGATATAACTAAAGCAGGGTAGTCATTGCGTGTTTGCAACCCGCTGCAGCAGCCAGAAACCCTGCTGACTGACTAAGAAAGAGACACATAACACAATGTTATAAATATTTCCATTTTCTTCTTTTCTCAGGCACTGTTTTCACCCCTAAGAGTGGAAATAAGACTGAGGAAATGGATCATATGACCCTGGGAGTTACTGAAATGATTGCTCTGATATGAACAGTCCCTGGTGGGATCCTAATGAAGAGTATGCATTGGTGACATTAACAGCAGTACTTAACTTTTGGGCAAGAACATCAGTTTCAGGAAATGTGTGGCTTGCAGCATGCTTTATAGTTACTGCTGTTGTTCTCATATATGGGTTACTCTTAAAAATTATATTACATTTTGGGAGGATATTCCATACCATATAAAGCCAACTCAACTATAAAGCTAGGGAAAAACTTTATATAAACCTTTTTTATGGTGTGCCTGTCTCAGATACATCACATTTAGTGGGGAGAATGTAACAGGAACTTGTACATCTTAAATAAGGAGAAATATTTTACACAGACTTTTGTATCTGTGATTTCAGGTATATTATATGCTACTATCTGTAAAGCTGTAAGATAAGATATTGAAAGGGACAATTAATTGAGATTTGGGTCCAGATAATATTTTCAGCTGTTCCTTCTCTTTGACATCTAAATCCCATATATTTCCTTCTTCAAACCCAAAACTTTCCAAAAATGCGAGTGTCTTGCTGATTACTGCTTGGACACACATTAATTATTTCCACAATGTCAGACTGATGCAAGAAACAAGTTATCTGGTTTGAAAGTTCTTCTGCACTTGGCAATATCCACTTGCCTTTTAATGCCCTTCAGCAACAAATAAGGGCAACATTTTCCCACAGTATCCAACACTTCATTTGTGATGGCACTCAAGAGTCTGAATTGAGATTATTAACGATTAATAAATACAATGTCATTCAAAGTAAAACTTTATTTTGGCATTGCTCTTTCACTTCCATCCGTTTCAGAGCTGGATTCAATTTTTCACTTGTATAAATGCAGTGTTTCTGGCAGGCCAGTGTATCAAAACATCCGTTGACTTCACTGGTGCATGAATAGTTCCCTAAGTCATTTAAGATCACGTCAGGAAAGAATCATGGAAATGTACAAGCTTACAAGCTTGTACAGCAAGCAGCAGAAGCCATTGAAGACACTGCAATTTTGAGCCAAAATAAACAAACTTCTCAGGCCAGGGCGTTACATGCCACCCTGGGAGTACTGACTGGTAGATTACATTTTGACAGACATGCACTCTGGCTCTCTGGCTTCAGTTCAGTTAAAACCTTCCCAATTTAACAAGGAGATTGAGCTCTACTGGTTTTGTTGCCATTAATTTACAAACACCAAATGGCACTTGCACTGGAGATTGCTTGTGAGTTACATACTGGTAATGCAACCTTTCACTGGGATTTGTAGTAGTTTATATAATGTCATGAAAATGAGACAGAAGCACCTTGCAGTTGTCAGTAATCACAGACTTGTGAAAATACTAATTACATGTGATGTTCTTTTGAGGTGTGAGTGTTTTGCACACTGCCCACTCGTCTCCTCCACGTCATGGTAAATGAGAAGCAGCTCACATCTGGTGGTAGGAGTCTTCCTTCTGGCCTGACCAAAAAAAAGTCGGAAGGACGTCCTAAATAAGCTTTTACTCTTAATGTCATACATAGTTTTGATCTAGGATTTTTACTGCCTTCCCTGACTATCAGTGAAATGTGGTGCTTTGCATACATAAAAAGATGACTTGCAAACTCTAGTACATGAGTGACAAGTGGTAACAACCTACCATAAGTGGCAGATGCATTCTCCATGTCAATAAAGTGCATTGCATAAGTGCAAAATATAGCCAACTTTTGTTAGATACTCACCATACTGTATGGCTGGCCTTTTGTAAATTCCACCGAACCCAGTCAGGTACCTATTCCTTTGGCTGTGTCCTTGAACACTGAAAACATGTTTGTTAAGAGACACCATGAATTACAATTTAAAAATTATTATTCCAAGGCTTTTTTTCTGGATAGTACATTACAGAAGGGGAAAATGAAGTGAAACATTCCACTTATAAGACATATTTGGAAGATCAACAACCACATTTTTTCCCTCCAGTAAGTATCCCCATGAGCTAGAATAGCATATATTCACAACAAAGAGAATGCTGCTTCTATTTTTGCCTGTGATCTGGGTGGTCCAATTGGTTACTGCATTGGCCTTTCTCCTCTAAACACTTTGATTTTAATAATAGCTTTGGGCATAACAGAATATAAGCATGACAGATTCATCCTAATTGTCTCTAGTTGTGTTATAAAACCTCTGTACAATATTTACTTTAATGCTATGGGGAAGTTTGGAAACCAAGGGAAAACATCAGTTTGTACCTATTTTTGCATAAACTAATTTTACCAATATAATGAAAATTTAACGAATACTTAATATTGACCATATGATTTTTGATACCATACTTGTTACAGATGCTATAAAACTTCCATCAAGTTTTACATAGGCTAGCAATTTTGAAATCTTTTTCCTTTTCTCAAGAAAATATATGACCATTTCTTTTCACTCTCCTTATATACATCTTTCTAACCTATCTAGAAGTCAAGATAAAGGGAGATAGGCTGTATTTGCCATGTGGTAACATGTTATTAATACAAGCAACTTTTTAAAAGAACCTTAAACGTTGATTGATGTATTTCTGGATGCCAAAATTTTGTAAGTCTCTGTAGTGTGCATTGAGTGAAGAAATGCAGTGGGAGAGCTAATATTTGACTGACATTTGTGTGAAGCCTTTGAGCTAAAATGAAGGTTAACCTCATTAAAGGAAGGTCTCACATTCAAACACTGAGGTTCAAAAGGAAAGTTCTTCTTCTTATCATGCTTCTCGCTGCACTCTTAACTTTAGAGAGTACCTTATGTCACCAGTCAGACAGTCCTGCTGTTACTGCTGTATAAATACCATACACTTTAGAGAATGCAAAGCACAGTCTGAACTTGAACAATTATCCCACCAGATTAAAGATACCCAAGTTAAAGTTAACTTGATTTTCAAGTGCAGAGCAACTGCAATTCTTAACCAAGCTCTGTTTCACCTGTCTCCTTTCAAAAAGTATTATGCAGATGATGTTGTACTCCAGCCATACTCCAATCATACTACTCTAGACTTTGAAAAAAAAAATGAAAATACCGAACTTGTTCAGTATAGGGGCACAGGACTCTGCAAAGAGATTTCACAATACAGAAAGAACAAACTAGAATTCAGATAAATTGCTTTGACTATTGTGAGAGTTTTTTCAATAAATCAACAGTTCAAAAACCCCAACCCTCACTAATTGCACGTTAGTAGGTAGAATTTTGGACAATATTCAGAAGGATGGATGACAGCCAACTATAAAAAGATGCATGCAGAAAACACCTGTGGAAGCACTACACTTAATTGATTTTATATGTCAAACTTCTTGGAAGATTTGGGGGCTTTATTGTAGCCCCATAGCATGACAGGCTTCCAATACTGTATACTGTTTTGGAGCAATGGTCTTCAGTAATATGGAAAATACTAATTCACTGCACAGAAATACATATATTAGCTATATGAATCACTAGTTGAGGAGGGATAGATCTCAGGTGGCCTATTATATACAATTAAACTACAGGCAACATACTGTAAGCACAATTATTGCCTCCTGTTAGCAATTTTTTTTAACGTATCAATCTGGAGAAGCAGATCTCAATGTATTCTTTTTTTACCATAACTTTTCAATTATGTTACCTTCACCTTGTGGTAGATTATATTAAATCTTTCCATTCTGTCTGTGAAACATTACACAGTGTACTGTCTAAGCAAGATCAAAACCTTTATTTGCAAGTATTTCATGCTCCTTGGAGAAGTATGAAACATTTTTAATTAGATTTTTTAAAGACTGTTGATACATGTTTACTAGGACTCAGGTGTTTTCAGTGAGACATAAATTATTTCTTTTCATAATCATCTTTTCATGTTGAGTTAACAGCAATCGGATATTTTATCAAAGTTCTCAGTGTTTAAAAGTTGGGATGCACCTGGATATTTTTTAGTCACTCCTCCCTTTCTTTTCTTTCAGCTAACCAATCACATAGATATTTTAAAATAGAATAATTACCAGCAGAAAATTATAAGCTAATTATATTTTGGTCTAATTGCACAAGTACATTACCAATAATAATAATAATAATAATAAACAACTATAATCATTATTATTATTAACAACTATTTTAATGCATTAGAACCTAATGGCTAAGTATGGATAAAACAAATATTGTAACTCCCCCTGTACTTTCCACAGCTGTTGATACATTCAGATATTTTGATTTGAAAGGCCAATTAAATGTTGATCCTTTTCCAGTGTATATCTAACTCTGGCACTTCTACAGACTGAGCAGCAGTAAAATTGGAGAGTTTTATGACATTTCCATACACAGTCTTTCAAGTAAATTTTGTCATTATGATGGTTACTTACCTAAAGACTCTGATTTTAGGCTAAAGTCAGATCTTTGGGTTTTTAGATTCCACTTCAAATCAATAGATATTCAGAGGCTAAAATTGTAATACAATAGGTAACACAAAGAGAATGTGAGCAGGGATATTTGTGGGAAAAAAAAAAAGAAAAAAGAAAAATCCTCACACACAGAATTCACTGCATTATGGTCTCTGGAATCCATGTTACTTGAGTTGCACTCGGTTTCATAAATTTTACTTAATTAGTTGTGTTTGCTCTCTTAATTTAATGTTCTTAAAACTGCTGGAAACCAGACCTGTTAATCCCAGTAGTCCACAGTATAGCAAAAACATTTGAGATACTCAAATCAAACAGTGTTTATATTTAGGAAAATCCAGAAGCTAATGTAGATCCAGCTCTTTGCTCTTTCAAGCATTCATCTAACTGTATTCTTGCTCTTTACCAGGGCTTGGGCTTTGTTTATTTTTAATAAAAGCCTCAACTGGCATAAACTATTGCACTGGATCCTTGACGTATCTAAGCAAATATTATACTGTTGTTTTTCCATCAGGAAAACCCTCCAGCTTCATTAGTGTAATTTTGCAGTATCAGAAATATTTGTGGCCTATTACTGTCCTTTATTTCTATTTCTAAACTACCACCCTACAGCAAACATTGTCAGCCCTGCATGTTACACAAAACATTGTATCTTTCAATTTTAACATCTGCTAAATTCACTGTGTAGTCAAAGCCATTTTCCTTCCCTTTTTGCAGTTAAATCAAAATTATTTAACCCTATTTCATAATTATTTCAGATTATATACAGCATGCAGATGGAGAGGATCCAGTGGTCAGTCACCACAGTTGAAGTATTGAAATTATGCTTATTGGTTTGACTTGTACTTATTTCAGGAAAAGAAAGTTTATGTAGTAGATTTATCAGAATATTTTGCATTAAATATTGCAAATGTATTTGTTAGAAAGGTGTTTTTAAATTTGAGCTGCCAGTTCTACTACTTTGCCAAAGAAAGTACTCCTAAACTATGCTATTTTTGCTAGCAAAAACAAATTTTTGAAAGACAGAAAAAATAAGGAGTCTACAAATTTTTTGCCAACATGATTGTCAAATGCCGGTGTTTCTCCAAAGGTTTTAAAAAGTAATTTATAGCTCAGAATAACTCCTACAGAGAGTAAAATTTGCTGGCAGAGCTTTTAACTTTAAAGTAATCTCAGAAAAATTAAGCAGTCTAAAAGGGTTGGGATTCACTCATTGCTGACAGGAAAATTCATTGCAACCCCCCGATAAATAGTATACTCTAAACAAATATCTCTCCTTAGAGACTCAAGCTCATGGGAACCCACGTATTCAAAATCCCAGTAAAGGTACATAGGTCTCTAAGATGCTGATCCTATAAAATGTCTATAAACTGTTACCTCAATTATTAAAGAAAGTAATGTACTTTTATACAAAGTCTACAGTAAACCAAAGTAATAGTAGATAAAGAATTTATTTTAAAAATTTAAATTCTTGATACTTCATAGAATATTCTGTCATCTTTCTTTCTCTTTCTTCTTTACCCTTCTCACTTAATTCAGGTTAAAATTCATGCAAGTGGTGAAAACCCACTTAAAAATCAATGTGTGACTTTGCATACATCATTTTATTTAGAAGTATTTAATTTATTAAATTTCTAGAGCTCACGCAAATCTAAACCTCTTTCCAGTCATTTGGAATAGGAATGATTTAATGTGACAGTACCTTCAAACTTGGTCCCTATTCAAGTTCCTAACAAAACCACTTGTTTGTGCAATTCTGATAAAATACGTATCTTTGCTTTTACAGCATTTAATGGAATGTAAAAATCCTAACATCCCTCTCCAGCTCTATCTCACAAGATCTCTAGGTAATGGTGTTATACAAGTCTGATAACAGGCATGCTTCAAGATATATCAGCTGGTCTTCCCCAAGTATTTTTGTTCTAACGATGCCTGCTAGTGTATTCTTGTTAGCGGCTGAAACATGCTGAAATGGCATCAGTGGCTCCAATGGCTTGTCATGCAGATAAACTGTGGGATTTCCTCTTTGCAGTGACAAGCTGGACTAAGCGGAGGTGTTTGCCGGAGGTGAACAATTAAATGTATCATAACTTCCTAGGATTCAAAGGGAAGTTGTGCCAGTAGAATTATCTGTGTGCTCCCCCTCACTGTATATGCACATAAATAGTCCCTTGGTGTGCTCTCCAAGAATAGTTCAGTTGGTTTCCAAGCCAGTCACATTTCAGTTTTAAGTAGCTATGTGCTAAAAAGCTTCTGCTGTTGTCATTTTGCATCTTTAATGCTACTGAAACTGCCAGACAAAGTTTGCATTCTCCTGCTGCTCCTTACTCTTAAGCAGTAATTCCAGCTACACTGCTGCCAGCCCCGCATGTTTCCAAAAAAGCCAGTAATGTGCCTGGCAGCCTTGTTTGTATACGCATACTCTCAGGAAGTTCTACAAAGACATTGCTTCTCCAGCCCCACGTTTCAAGCTATCTCCAGCCCAGCAGTCAGGTCATTGCATTAGTAAGGCTCTATGCATAAGGCAACACAACAAGGCACATCTCTCAAAGCCAAGCACAGTACCACATTAATCTGGCTCCAGACACCTCAGAGCAGAGTTAACTCAGAGCAAGCCCTAAGCAGATTGATGTCTAAATACTGCCTATGACCACCCAGGATCCAGAAACACGGCATTTTCCACCTCCATCTGCTGAGGGCCTTGGCTCAGTCGATGTTGACATAATATGCCTATTATGTACCGTTACTATTTGCCTCCTTTCCAAATGTTCTGTTGGGACTTTACCTAAGAACAAGGTAGTAACCTTGGTGTTCCAAAGGCTCTAGTACTCTCTAGCTCTCAGTACCTCAGATTTCCTAATATGAAGAAAATCTGCATTTCTTATTGAATTCACAGCACTATTTTAGAGTCTCAGCTCATTCCTGCAAAGTTCTGCTAGAGTAGCAGAAACACAATTTAACTGAAATTATATAGCTTGTGCCATGTCCTGAAGTACTTCTGAGTATTAAGGAAACACTACACGCTTTTGGGTATTTCTGTCTCAGCACCTAGAGAGGTTCATTCTCCTTGCATTCAGAAGCAATGGCAGTCGTTAATTGTCCCTGTTCTCCCAACACATCCATGAGATAAAAAAAACCCAACCTTTTGTTTTCCCTTTGGAACTCAGATGCTGCAAATTCAAGTCAAGATCTTTCATTCTCTGGCAATGAAGTCCGCTTTGATCATTAAGGCTTAGGGGGAAAATCTCTGTTACTGCAGCATTACCTACACACTGTCTTTCATAGTTTGTATCAGGTTCAAAAAGACCCAAACAAGGTATTGGAGCAGGTAGACACCTGCCACCAGGATGCACCATCTGCACCAGCCAAAGACAGGGATGATCCTAGGTCTCATTCCCTAATGTAGCAAATCACTATCTGGCAGGTAGAGGAGTTCTCCGCCACAACTGACCTGTGGAAGCGACAAAGCCAGGCCAGCCTGAAACACAGAGACTCTTCCCAATTCAAAAAGGCTAAGCAAGGCTTACTTTCAAATCTCCACTTAGTCTCACCAGGATTGCAGATTCAGTCCAGGGTTCCTTCAAGCATTGCTGGACTGTGCACCTAAGACTGAGTAACAGCAAGCACAAGTCTAAATTGGGAGAGGAGTGGCTGGAGAGCAGCCCTGTAGAAAGGGATCTGGAGATGTTGGATGACAGGGCGTTCAACAAGAGTCAGCAGTGTGTGCCCTGGCAGCCAAGAGGGCAAATCACATCCTGCAGTATATTAAACACAGCATGAACAACTGGTCAAAAGACGCAATTATCCCACTAATAATCCCACTGATTCTTTTACCCTCTGCTTACGTCATTGCAAAGAGCCCTCACAAAGCAAATGCATGCTCAAGTAAGACATCCAGAAATAATTCGTTATAGCTGCATTAACTGCATTTCTGTACTGTGGGGGATCACTGTACAGGAACGCAACCCATAAATTTGACCCCACAATTTCAAAAGTATGTTAAAGTACTTGAATGAGTCCAGAGGAAGGCAACGAAGGTTGGTAAGCGACTGGCAGGAAGGTCCACTGAGGAGCAGTTGAGGACACTCTGTTTGTTTAGTTTGGAGAGAAGGAGGCTGAGGGGTGACCTCACTGCTCTGCAGCTTCCCGAGGAGTGAAAGTGGAGAGGGAGGTGCTGGTGTCTTCTCCCTGGTACCCAGTGCCAGGATGTGTGGGAACGGATCAAAGCTACATCCTTCAGGGGAGGCTACGACTTGACATGAGGAAACATTTATTTACCAAGAGGGTGGTTAAACTCTGGAACAGGTTGTCTGAAGAGGTGGTCAATGCCCCATCCCTGCCAGTGTTTAAGAGGCATTTGGATGATGGCCTTAACACTGTGCTTTAACTTTTGGTCAGCCCTGAAGCGTGGTGATCAGTGTGGGTTCCTTCCAACTCCTCTCTTCTTTCCTGCACTCATAGGAAGTCAAATAACAAGACTGGGTTTTGCCTGAAATGCCAGGGTTTTTTGGGCTCTAAAAGCACTTTCAAGGACACAAAACAAAAAGGTTACAACTGGAAACAGGATAGGATTTTGGTTTATTTTATTTTACTTCCTTTTATGATATTTTATCTTATATTATCCTACTGTCTGTTACTTTTCTGAATCCGTTTCGGAGCTGATGCTCACAAAGACTAACACAATGCACACATGCACCCAGGAGCAGGCTCATGTCTTCTTCAGTTTTACTTGAAAAAACATCCCTTACAGTCTGGCAAAGTAAAATAGCAGCAGGAGCACAGGCCGAGCAGCCCCTGTGTCCTGAAGGGTGAGAACTTGAAGAATGAACAACAGGACGGACCACACACAAGTAGAAAGAAGAGGTGTGTGGTACCATGAGGTATTTTCAAAAGTGGGGTACATATAAATAACAAGCATCCTTTTTGCCTTTCCAAATTTGCTCCACCACTATGCTCCTTGGCGAGGGATGGATGAAAAGCACTCTCATGCCTGCCCAGCACTTGTGTTGCCATCGCAGGGAGAGCTGGAAAATGGCAGCTCCGGATGGGGCAGCAAGCCTGAAGCCCTGCCCAGCAGAGGCTGTTGGGCCAAAGCAAGAACCCCCCGGGGAGATGGAGCCAAGGGAAGAGCAGAGCTCACTCCTGCTACAAGCTTGCCCTGGGCAAGAGAGCCCGAGAGAGCCAGGGCACGAGTGGTGCTTTGGAGGGGCCAGAGCAGGAGAGAGCTGAGCTGAAAGGGCTCAGAGAAGCCCTGACAAGGGGCTGTGCTCGATGCTGCAGAGGAAAAGAAGCAACTACTGAGGAGCCCAGAAAGCCTCCCCGTCCCTGGGAGTGTAGAAAGCTTCCTCCCCCCAGGATGCGGGGCACAAGAACCACCTTCATGGAGCAGGAGCAGCTGGCACCTGGCCCAAGTGGCCCAAAGGAGGCCTGGCAAAGGGGCCGTGCTCAG
>JAVSBS010024392.1:0-42097 GCA_033124195.1 Coracias cyanogaster
AATGTGCTGCTCTAAATTTACCTTTTGGCGGTGCCAAAGGCGGCGTGCGAGTCGATCCGAGCCAGCTTTCCAAGCGCGAACTGGAACGCTTGACCCGACGTTATACGGCAGAAATCAATTTGATTATTGGACCGGTCCAAATTCAAGTTACAAATTCATTGTATGCCAAATTAAAAGGTTCATTTTTAACTGGAGTAATAGATGTTGAAGGCCAGGTCAAAGAATTGTTATTAACCATAACTGTATTCAGAGACCAGAATTTTTATGAAGTGATTCCTGCATTGAACTGTATTTTGTACTTAACTGAGATAAAGCAGTAGAAATGGGCCAAGATAAGAGTTTTCAATTAGCCTCCTTGTCTTTTTGTCCAAATGAAGAGAAAAGCCAGTGTGTGCTTTTAGGGCTGGGAAGTAGTTGTTAAATGTGCACCACCCCTTGAAACTGTTTCTGCTCTCTAAGCCTCCATTGTCTGAAACAGTGGGAAGCAAGATTCTCAGCAATCAAAAGATATAAGGGGGGGTGTGTGTGTGTGTGTGTGTGTGTGTGTGTGTGTGAAATATACGTTAATATAGATTCTAAATAGCAGTGAATAAAAACAGAGCCATGGATTTTGTTCTTGGATTTAGGCTCCATTAGTTGGAGCCTATTTACATTTTTAAATCTCGTAGTTCTGTTTTTACTGTCAGCTTTGGTATGGTAAGGCAGCTTTCCGACGGAGATTAACACAAGCAGTGTAGATTTGTTGGAAAAAATTTCTTTAAATGCATGTGAATGCAGAACAACTAGAAAATGGGTACTACGAACACTGAAGTGAAAGTTTGTGGAGAGCTGTTGCTCAGATGTCTTCTGGAAGTATGAAATGTTCTGTTTAAAAATAAAAGCAAATCTTTAGGATTAAGTTTTTTATTAAGTGGGAGAGAAATATTAGAGAACTATTAGCTGTACAGACTAAACAACCATGATACTCTAAAACAGAATCCAATATGTGTGGTAATTCTTTTATAATGTAAAACACTTGCATAATGTATAGCATACTCTCTAAGTCTAAAAAAAAAAGATGGAAAAATTATGTAAGCTGCCAGTCTGTACAAATAAATGAGAAAAGAATTGGAGCCCTATATGTATCATCATTGCTTTAGATTTTTTGCTAGCAAAGAAAATAAACTTGGAAGAATTTCTATCTGCTTTTCTTAATTTTGTTTTGTTTTTCTCTTGAGTTTTAGCTGTGTCCCAGAGTGATGAGAAAAATTGGGGCCACCTGTTTTCCACTGGGCCCTTTTTAGTTTCTATAAGTTCATAATGTAACATACAAGTATTCATATCAGTTATTTGGGAAAGCTGTTGTTAGTTAATAAAAATTAAATAAATGAAATAAGAAACCACTATTCTTTCAAGGTGGCATGGAAAACCCTACAAAAATGGCTGGTTTATGGTAGAAACCACTGACGTTTCATGAAAAAACTTGTTCAGTGGCATACGAAAGATTCAGGGTGTTTAAAAATTATATCAAAATACGTCATTTTACTGACCTGCATTCTTTTGCTCTTCTGTTGCCAAGGGTGTCATGTGAAACTCAATTTGCTTTTCTTTCAGGTATATTTTTGCATTTGCAAGTGATAGTGAATCATTTCACAAAAGCCAACGGTCATCTTTAAAATTCATACGAATTCTGATTTGAGTGACTAAAGACATTTAAAAAATGGCATCTTCAGTTAACGGCAAAATTTAAAGAGTTGTTTTCATAGATACTTATGATCACACTTTATTTTGATGAAAATTTTTGTTCCAATTTTACTGAAGTTTTAATGAGGCATGCAGATTTTTTCTTTTTTCTTTTTTTGATGGGGAGAATTGGTTAACTAATGTTTTATTTGATGGATTAATCTGTGGATTGCAAGAAATACAAACAGCATTGGTGAAGAAGGATTTTTAGTTTCATTAATCCTTACAGATATGTATCTTTACTGATTAGTCCACCACCTATAAGAACAGTGGCTAGATATTCTTGAGTTTCTCTGTGAAATACTGTCACCTGTCACAATTTTCCTCGTATTTTTTTCTGGTGAACTTACAGAGAGAATTTACAGAAGTACCTGAGGTAAGAGTTCCGGTGTGAGAACTATTCCAGTTGTCTGTACCATACTGTATTTAGGCAAGAAATCTGTTGTTAGGCAATAAGTAATTATTTGTTCTGAAAGTTGTGCATGACAGGGAATGTTGTATGTCCTGTGAAGGCAATGATGGAAGTGTTAGTTATACTGAAACTTATTTATATGAGCTGGAGTTAACTTTAAGCAAGAAATCATGTACAACTATCTCTCACTACTTCTAAAGTCTTACAACATTTTCTATTTTTATATTTAAGTATTTGTGGTTTGGTTTTTTATATAGGAGATAACGGCAAACACCTCTTGAGAGAGTTTTAGGGCATTTTTTAAATTCTCTGGCTCCTCAGATTTGGCTGCTGCTAAAACATGTGAGAATTTGTTGCATTAACAAATAATCACAATAAATATCCATTGTGTTAAATGTGTGAAACTTATTTGAGCATTTAGTAGGATTAGCTTATCAGAACTTGAATGTTTAAGGAATTTCTGTATTTGCAAGTTATAAATAAGAACCTCTGGTCATTAATACACTCTAGATATATTGTTTCATCTGCTCTTAATAGTAGATGTAAAACTTCTGTTTAATCCAGATAAGCAGTAGGTAACACCTGATATAAAGGTGTGGTTTGTTGGGTTTTTTCAGTCTTGCAACTTCTCTCTAGTTAAGTAGTACTGTCTTTATTTCTATGTGTGCAGGGCCCTGAACAGGAGCTGATAAAGTTAGTGGTCTTGACATGTGGGTTGCACTAAGACCCATAAATGTCAAAGTCCTATTGAAATGAAATAAAAGTCCTATAATTAATTTTTTGGTACTTTGCAACTGAATTTAATAGCTGGATGGGAAAGACAAGCTCCCATGAAGCCTGAGGAACAGAGTTCTCTGCAATGAAGACATCTGATTTAGAGCTGTTCATCTAAGCTCCCGTTAGGTCATTTGGGAGAAAAGGGCATCAAAGGTATACATGAATAATGGGTATAATTTGATACTGAGAAAATCTGAAATGGTTTTGATAATTTATATCTTATAAATTTCTGTTGCTCTCTGACTACAAGAGAAGCATAGATTAGTTACCCTGTAGAAGTCCACATTGTGTACACTGGAAGCGTAGTGAGATACTTTTGCTGCTCACTTATTTTCCTAACTGAACATAGGATTGAACTTAGATGTCATATTCCTCTATGAATATTTGTGTTGATTTTTTTTTTCCTGATCTGACGTGCAATTCAGTTTCTGTATAAACTTTTGTTCGTTTTAAACTTTTCTCTTTGGAATGTATAAAAAAAGTGCACACTCTTGTGTGCACAAGCAATACTACCTTGTTTTGCTTCCTGAAGAGAAAAGAGACATTTTAAAGGAAGAAAGTTTACGATTAATCTGTATTGAGTGCAGAAAATTAGAGTCCATCCAGGAAGAGAAAAAGAAGGATGATATATAGTTGTTGATGTCATGGTAAAATACCATCTAGTATAGTACACACAAAGAGCTCACTGGAGCATTCAGGTATAAAGAGCTAGTCTGAATGCCTGTTAGAGGACTAAGTACTGCTGCCTCTGGGATATTTAATACATGCCTTGCATTTTCTCATTTCAGCAGTTCATATGAGCTATTTCTAACCCCTAGGGTTTAAAGAGGGGAGGTTCATTCTAACTATCAAGTTTGAAGATTAACAGTCTTTTGAATTAGTGGATATCCTGAATGCCTTTGCCTTTATATGAACTGTTTTTACTGCTCCATAGTTAAAGTTCCACTTGGTTGCGTAAGTGATTAATTTATTTAATCAGCTCTTAGTTGTGTGTTCTATACGTTGTGCCAACAAAATCCAGTTTTCTTTAACCCTGATGTTATTTCTGTTGTGTTTTATGGCTATTGTATGTTAATTTTTCTTACTGATATTTCAAAAACATTTTCTTTTGTTAAGGGATTCATACCTCTTAACTAACAAACACCTTTGCCAGCAATTCTGGGTAGGGAGGAATGTTTGGGAGTGATAACTGACTTTTTGCTACATCTTCACCTGCTTGTTATCAACCTGCTCAACAGTGAGTAAGTCAATGCTGTTGATAAAGAGCTTACAGAAGCTAGACATTAATTTCATCCTTTTGAGCTTCTAAACACTGTATTGGGGCCAGGACCCTATTTCATGGGAGCTTGCTCTGCAAGAGCTTTTGGCTGCTTCTGCTTTTGAGGACTGGTTTGGGGAGAAACAAAAAGAGATGACTGCTTTCCTTGCATCCCAGCTCCTTTGTAAGCATCTTTCTGTCCTTGCAAAATTTAGTGCTCTTGGTTCACAGAGACCCAGAATAGAGTCAGTAAAAGAGACAGCAAGTGGCCTTCTAGATCTAAAATGACATTGCACGTTTACAAGTCCTAGACAGTTCAGAAGCAAATAATAGAAACTGTAGGTATCTGTGCTTTAAATGGTTACAGGTCATATTATACAGTGGCTGCTACTATGTACCAAATCCCAACCGAGAATGTCTTACATTGTTCATTGAACACCAAAAAAATCAGTGATGATCACAAGCTGGTTTTCATTTTGTTGATAACAGGATGGTGGTAAGATACAGGTGCTAAAAATAGACATTTTTAATCTACAAGTACAGATTACTTGCATCTAAGTTTTTTAATATGTTGCTGAGAAGCTCTCTTGCTTTTGGAATACATCATGAGACACTAGGAAGTTGCAGTAAGCAAGCTAATTTTTAAAAGGATAAATGTATTTGCACTTGAAATGCTACTTATCTTGAGTTTTCCTTAGGATTATGTAGTTTTCAAGTAAATTCTAGGGATGTTGAAGAAAAGGAGTGAAATATCAGAACAGTGGTTCTTTTGGCTTTATACTCTATGAGACTATGTTTCAGGATCATAGGAAGAATATGGAAGACTTGCTTTCTTAATAAAGGCACTTTAATTATTAACTTCTTTCATTCTGATGAAGAGTGAAGAGGAGAATTAGAAGGATCTGATACCTGAAACTATCCTGATAATAATTTGTGGATCTTTGTCCTATAGTTATCTCATAGTCAATTTAAGTTAATTTATTTAATGGTATTTCAAAGAGTGCTCAATTGTCTGAGGGTTGTCTGATCTTCATCTCTGTGTGGATCTGGCAGCCTTACAAAACATTATAACAATGTGATGAAAAGTTTGGCAGAAGAGATGAACTCTACTCCCAAAATATAATTTGGGGTTAAAAGCAATTTGGTATCTGAAAACTCTTTCACCACAGGAAAATAAAAAAATGGCAATGAAAAAACTCCAGATCATTAGATTGTTTGAATTGACATAACTCCAGCAAAGTCTGTGAGATGAAGATAAGCCTTCATATGGGACTTGAGCTTCTTGCCTGACCTGAGGAAAAAAAAGAACACATTTTCACCAGTGCAGATTTCATTATTTGCAATACTCCTAAAGCAGCATCAGTTAAATTGTTAAATACATAATACAAGTCCTTTCATCAAGGATCTACAGCCTGTATGTTATCTGCAGACTGTATTGACAAAAACATCCTCAAATTTAATAATGTGCAGAATGCCTGATAGCCAAGAGGCCGCTTCAGCATCCCAGTAACATGAGATGCAATTTATTTTTTTCCTGCTTCGTGCTTTGTTTTAGCTCTTCTCAGATCTTATATACATCATTTTTGTGTTCATAAATGCTGTGGAGTATTTAGAGACACTTATAAGCTACTTTATAAGTGTGCAAGGGAGATCTTGAAATAAATGAAGAAAAAAGTGGCATAATTTTTTGTCAATATTTCTCCGTTACATAAGTCATTTGGACTTCTCTGTCAATTTTCCAACCCATGACATCAGGAAAGGGGACAGAAGGAGAATAAAAATACTTAATCAAAAAACCCATCTCAAATTATATATGTGCAAGCTCTTTTATCCTGAAAGCATTCACGTATGCTATGTAAACTTATACACCTCTCCTTGCTGAAGGTGCTTAAAACTTGTAGTAACTTCTCTGTGATAATGAAGCTTTTTGCTTCAAGGAAACCATCTCCTTTGGGTCTCTAAAGAGGGTTCTTTTAGGCTTTTCAGTTACCAAATTGAAAACTTTATTCAAGTGTATGCTTCTAAATAAAATAATGCAACTTTTTCAATAGAAAAGTGATTTCTAACCTCAAATTAAGTTACCTTTTAGTTATTTATTTTTTAAGCACTGAGTTCTCGCTGCTGAGAGAAGAATTTGTTAGTGCTATGGGAAAAAAGAAACACAGTCAGCTGGTATTTAGACACCTACAAATATGCTGATGGGCATGCATAAAATATCTTTCAGTGCTAAAAGCTAAATTTCCACATTAATAAGGGTAAAAGGTTAAGATACTAAAATAGGTTTTTGTGTCATTTTTGGATTGGAATCTGAGACAGTCAATATAATCATGGCTAAGACAAGATGAAGCATTTCTAATTCATGGTAACACATATAAACAAGAAACAGATTGTCATGATTAGGCACTTTTACATATCCACAAGAAGAAAACAGTTCTTTTATTTTATGCAAAGTAAGTTATTATTGCACTACTTGCATCTTAATTCCGATGTTGTGTCTTCTATGGCTGCATTCATTGCACGCACATGCACAAAACAGCTCAAGAGTCATGTAGTATAGAGTCAACAATTTATATTTACCGATATGCTCATTCTGGCTGTTTGTAAGTGTACTACAAACACATTTATATGCTTGCTTAATACCCCACCCCTGGGTATTTCATATAAAGCTGTTTCAGATTTCCCAACTTTATATGTTCTTTCTGGGGATCTTGCATTTTCAGGGTATCAGCTTGTGCAGAAAGCATTCATTCTTTGGAAATCAGGATCAATTGACTGCTTTTTCGATTCCACTTTTTGCTCAAAAAAACAGTCAGGCAGAGCTTTGACACATACTGATGCGGCTAGTAAAGCCGTTGGGTATACCTACTTTTTTTGCTCAAGCTTTCAAGTGGAGGCTTGAAAAGACCATTTCTAGCTGGATTAAATAAATAAAAAATAATTTTTTTTTTTGTAGAGTATGCTATATTCCTATTCCCTACAGACTGAGCATTTGAACTTGGCTATCATTGTTGTGATAGCTGTGTCCCTCATCTGATTTCTAAAGGTTAGTTTGTGTTATCTTTATCTCTGCAGAGATTTCCTAGGAAGGATCATGACATGGTTCAGTGATCACAGTGGGGTTTTTCCGTCTACAATTTGTAATATTAAAAAATACCAGAAGATTACTGTATAGACTTTATCTATGTCCTTTAGTATGCGCAAAGAATAGCACAATTGTGGTTGTGCATTGGTGTGCAGTGATATGAAACATGAGCAGGATTTGAAAAGGTAGCACTGCCACAAGGAATCTGTGAAAAAAACGATGCATATGCATCAGATATAGTATTCTGGTAATGTCCTGTGGCACTAGTTTTCGTCTCTGAATACAATGATTAATTAACAAATAACTGTGAAAAACTCCGTTAATAATTTCATTTTGTTTGTTCATTGTACTGGGACCTCAAAATCATTGAAATACAGTTTGTTAAATCCTTACTTGGGTGATGATTACATTTGAGTACTGGGTATTTCCATTGTACTTCCTCAGGAGTTTAGATTTTCATATGACAAAAGTTGGTAATGATTGTTTGAACGTATGGCTAAAATCAGAGAAGTAAGTATTGTGGGTTTTTTTCTAATGAACCCATATTGTGTAGGTGTTGCATGCATTGAAAGCTTAACTCTGGAGAAATTATGTTAAAGTATGCATGGACTGCAATGCCTTGTTATTGTGTTTATTTTTAGAATTGGGTTCTCCTCTAATAATTTATGATGTATGTTTAAATCCTGAAGAATACTTTAAATATATAGGACTAATATTTAAAAAAAAAATCATAGGAAGGTTATAATTTTATGTATACAGAAAGTCTATTGATCTTTTTAACGACTTCTGAAGAGGAGTACAGCTTGAACAGTAGATATATTTGCATCGAAAATGTCCCTGAAAAATTCATTATCATGGGGAGGAGGGCTTCTGGGATTAGTGAACACCAGCTTTTCGCTTGAAGCAAAGCAACTGAGTTCTGATTTGGGTCAGTGGTGACAGGAACTCTTACTGGGATCCCACCCTGAGCCCATTAAAATCGATGATGCTGTGTCACAATTTAATTGGAGAAAGGATGAGGCCTCCGATGCAGCAGTCGCATGCCTGTGTGCTGTTAGGTTCTGACAGCTCATCATGGCTTTCCTTTCTTCAACTCTGCAAGTGCAAAACAGACTAAGCTTGCTACAGTATGCGTTAACGAGCCTAACATTTTTGGAATTAGTTATTTCACTGCAGTGTGATCCTTTCTATATTTAGAAGTCTTTAATGACTATTGCTGTCTTTGTGTATTTCTGCAATCAGAATAATTTTATAACCTTTTGTGTCATTTCACAGATTTGTTTTGTGTGCACGTTACATGAGTAGTTTCATGACCTTTATATTTTTGAGAGGTAGGAGAGTAGCAGCAATGGAATTGTGTTCTTGTGTGCACTTTGGCAGTGCCTTGGGTGCGGGCAGGGGTTAGTGCTGGGAGCAGCTCCCTTAAGAATAACATGCTGTACAAGAGAGAAAGTTTAAGAATTCAAGTGAAATTTTTTAAGAGGGGGGAAAAGTTGTTCTACTCTTAGGGGCTAACGTGCCTAGGTTGGGAATAGGATGTGCTGGTTGTTCCTTCAGCAGAACAGGCTGGGAGCTGACCATGTTGCAGGTCGGTTAATACTTGGTTATTATTCACTTGTTCAAAATAATCCAAGAAAGACCAGCTATGTTTGTTCTGTAGCTAGCTGGTGGGGAGCACTGAGTACTTAGAGAGAGCTTATTACTGCATCTCAGCAGGGTACCAAAAATTAGACTTTGTGGATTTGTCTTTTACTCCACTGGGAGCTCTGTTGAGAGGATGTGTTTTGGGTTTCCTTTTCCAGTTTAGTTTTTTCCTTTCTTGTTATTGGCATGGTTTTTAAATTGCTGTATGCCCTCTGTTTTCTCCTCTGGAGGATATGCTGTGCTGTCTTTTACTTCTTTATTGATTATTCCATAAAGTCTTTCCCATGAGTATACTGGCTTAAATCCAGACACTCAGAGGCTGAAGAAAATGTGGTATTTTGTTCTAGCTTATTGATATTAACAGTTTACAATGTACTTTGTAGGTACTCCTGCAAAAAAACCTAAAATCGGTTAGAGGTTCTGATAGTTGGGTGTAAGCAAGGTAAAAGCTGGATCAGGTTAAGCACTCGTGGGAGAATTAGGTCTGCTAGTATTACCTGAATAATGTGGTTTACAGTTGATTTCAGAAAGAACAGGATGAAGTGTGGTCCTGTATGGTCCTGAAGCACAGTGGATGACATTGTTCTAATGCATGTTTTTATGAATAGCATTTTGGGGATAATGTTATGAGCACAGTGTGCATTAGCACATTGTTGTAGTTGATCCTTTGTTCATGTGATTTACTACCATATATCCTTGTGGCCAGATTTGATCTGCTGTTTGGATCTGAAAGAAATGTATTTTACTTCTAAAAGGTGCTTGCTCCTCGAGCACAGAATGTGGACACACAGAGGTGGAGCTGTAGACAATCCAAAAGTAAAACACGATTAGGTTTATCTCTGGATCAGCAGTCTGACAGGACTGACCACATACTTGCTAGATGTGATGCAGAGGAGATGGCTGTACGTATGGTGGACACTACAGGGAGCAGTCCACAGTGAGGATGGATTAAGCATGCTGTGAAGCCTTGCTCTCTGTCAATAAACAAAGCTCCAAATAAGTAGATCCTTATGTAACAACTACTATCTTTATTAGCATTCTGTAAACGCACAGCTAAGGTATTTTTGTGCACCCATGTGTCTGTTTCTACATTACTATTGTAAAACTTGAACTGGTGGTGATTGTGGATACCTATATGCACAGCTGTACATATAGGCTATATACACATATATTCCAGTGATTTTGGTAAGAATAGGGTTTCAGGATTTATACTTGAAAAAAATGTGTATCTGTGAAATTCATTCAATGCGGAGAGCTCAAATAAGCATGACTTTTTAAATATTCTGGTGTGTAAATAAGACTGAAATGGATCTTAGGGTCTTTTGTGCTCCCTGAACAGAGGTTAATATAATTCTGTGAGTAGTATTTTGCATACTCCTATTTTTATTGTAGATGCGTGTGTGTTTCTATACTCCTTTGTGGCATAGTAGTGAAACATCTAAATATTGAAAGTTTGTTTTTCAACAGCTTGCTTTTTTATATACTGAGAATTTTTAATGTTCCTCTTTCATTCTTCAGACTGCAGAAAGAGCAAGGTAAAGGATATTAACATTTGAAAGGAGGTGATCCTGAGACACTTTTAAATGGCTCTGAATTGTATATCAGTTAGTGTCGCAAATGTATAGGTAACAAGTTGATGTACTAGCAAAAAAGTGAAAGAGAGATACATAATTTTCTACCTCTAGTTTTACATACGTTTGAAGTGTGTACATGTGCGCTGCCTTTTGTGGTTTTTTTTTTAATTTTTGTGGGCTGGTTTCAGAGCATATGTTACATAGTATGCTGCTTTTTTTGGACTTCATGATTCCTTGAAGTGCTCATCAGCATTGGTGTTAAGCTAGGGGGAGCTGTAAGGTGGACAGGCTGCTAAAAATAAGAAAAAAGTCCTGTTTCTGTCCCATTATAAATGGAAATTAACCGCTAAAATTTCTGACTTAATCCTACTTGAGCTTTTTTGCCAGACTGATGTACTTTAAGATATTTAACTGTCTGAACAAACATGCACACAACTTTCCATTTTGTATTTCAGTACTGTGTCCAGTTTTGGGCACCACAGTATAAGGACATTGAGGTGCTGGACCAGGTGGAGACAAGGGCAACAAAGCTGGCGACAGACAGAATATGTCTGATGACAGACATATTCTCCAGACCTCAAGAATATGTTGTATGAGGAGTGCGTGGGGGAGCTGGGATTGTGTAGCTTGGAGAAGAGGAGGCAGAGAGGAGACCTCATTGCTCTCTACAACCACCTAAAAGGAGGTTGTAGCAAGGCTCGTACTAGTCTCTTCTCCCAAGTAACTAGCCTCAAGTTGTGCCAGAGGAGGTTTATATTGGATATCAGGAAGAAGTTCTTTACTGAAAGAGTGGTTAGGCACTGGAACAGGCTGCCTAGCGCATTGGTGGAGTCACCATCCCCGGAAATGTTAAAAAAAAGAGTAGATGTGGCTCTTCAATACATGGTCTAGTGGTCAGGGAGATATTGGATGAAGGTTGGACTTGATGATCCTAGAGGTCTTTTCCAACCTAAATAATTCTGTGATTCTATGATTTCTGCCTACACTTCCTTGTAACCCTGCAGAGTGTTTTCTGCTAACCATAGTTAGCAGAAACTATTTCTTAAAAATTGCATTAGTCATGGTTTGCATTAGATTTTTCCATTTTCCTGTTCCATGGTGCTTTGTAAGCCACAATGCACACGGATAAGATCACTGGGAGGAGGATTCATGGTCACTGTATTTTTGGTTGTAATTACTCATCCTGGCTCTGGAGCACACTTTATGGACATGAAATTATTTTCTATCAAGAGATCATTACTCTTACACCAAGTATGGCCTCCAAACTGCTTTGCAGCTCTTAAGAGCTGACTACAGGCAATAAAAATATTGATAATGGAAAATGGATTTCTTTAAGTGCTAGAAGCAGAGATTTCCCTGGGTCAGCCATGTATAGCTGCACCAGCTTTCAGCCGGTTTTCATGAAGTGTTTGTCAGTAGTCTCACATCACGATGTATCTTAAAATGGTAGAAGAAAATACTTGGAGACAATTAGTGAACTTTGGCAAGAGGTAGAACTCACATGGGTAATTGGGCGAAACAACAGAAGGTATGGTTGTCGGGTGAATGAGATTGAGCAGCTTCATTTGCAGTTATAGGTGGAGGCTTTATTCTCTAGTGTGTGGTTTTTGTCTGCCTCCCTTGAAAGGACTTGATAGTAATAGTTCAAACCTTTTGATATGAAATGGATTATTCAGTTTAATCTTTACAGTTTTACACATTTTGCAAAAAAGTGATACATTAACTCTGCACATATTAACTAATAGACATACCTACATGTAATATGTTTTATAATTTGGGGGGGTATTAAAATGCAGAAAACTAGCTTTTAAAATTTCTATTTATTAGTAGAAACTATCTCCTGGCTCTACTAAGAAAAATAAACATTAGGAGGCAAAAAAGAAGGGTGTGTTATTCATAGTGGCTTAAATACTGGATACTTGGTCCTGTTATCTTGTATTACTAGTAAGGGCTAGCCTCTAGCATCACAAATTTATGCAGCTTTGGAATTGAAGAGGCATTTTCTAGTTGTCCAGCTTTAGATAAGTTGGTCATTGAACTAAATTACCTGAATACATTAAAATGAAGGATTTTTGTATCAACTGATGAAACTGCAAAGACAGTTGGTATATACAGATACATGGGTGCTGCAGTAAATTTTGATCCCAGGTGCTTAGCCATGGTTTTCAACAGTTAAATCTTGGAAGTGCAAACACATGTTGTAGCTTAACTGAGAGATGTTTGCTAAGAAATTAAAGGAGCTGTGTTTGCTGTTGCTGGAGAAAGGCTTCCCATATAGCTTTCTGGTCTAGTTGCTGCTGCTGGTAGAGGTGCTGTATTCTGTACCACATGTTGCAGTATTACAAAATTTACGCAGTTCTTAAGTTTCTTGAATCTGTGGAGAGTGAGCAACAAGAAGCTTTATGATCTGCACTACTCTTGATATAGCATCATGGATCTCTCCCCCATCCCCATTCCTGTTCAGACTGCAGTTGAGAAGAGTTAGGTATTTGTGGTATGAGATTTGATTGTTGGCTGTAACTAGATACTACAACCTATTACAAGTAGGTTGTAATAATTACTTTCTGTAACTTGATCAGTATCCAGTGATAGAGCATAAAGACCAAGGTTTCCTTTAATGTTTAGTGCCTTTAATGTTTTAATGTCTGTAACTACATTTATTGGAAGCTCAGGTACCTACATGAACTCAATAATGAAATACTTGATGTTTTTCTTTTAGTAATTTAAGTAATAGTAGACTTAAGCCTTAGTTAACAGTAACATGATCGTTTCTTAATGCATGTTGTAACCTATTTTAGAGTAAATATAAATTTTTCTGACAAGTATATTTACTTTTGGATTTGGCTGAAATTTCTATTTGGGGATTCCCACTTAAGGACAAGTTAACCCCATTCTCCCTTATGTCTCAGGGCATCATCTCAGAGGGAGCTCTGGTTTGGCTCTTGTACTGCTCTTCTGTGATTGTATGTAATGACCACCTGATTTGAATGAGTAATAGGATTTCTTCTTTTAAAGGAAAGGCACTGAGTTGCCACTTGCTACAAAGACTACTTCAGATATAGAGAATGAAAAATCAAACTTTTTTTCTGTTTAAGAACAGACTATCAAAAAGTAGAGAGCAGAGACAATCTTCCAGCCACTTCCCATACTGGAAGAAAAGCAATTCAGGATTTTTTTCTCTCTCCCTTTTCCATTTCTTGATAGAAAGAAAAGCTAGACAGAGTTAGAGAATCTCCTGTAATTTCTGTACACAAATGCTCATGTCTGCTGGCACTTTTCTCAATATAATACATACCTGAAGTTAAATAAATATTTAACTTAGTCAAACCTCCCACGGTGTGGAATTAGAAACCTGAGACAATTATTCTGTTTTAACTAGAGGCACTAATTGTTTTAGAGTTAAACCAAGCTTTACATCTTTTGGAAGAAGCATGATTATTAGACCAGTAGAAACTGAAAAGCCAGCTTTTCAAAGCATTCTCATGAGTTCAGTCAGTGTTTTTCCTTGACAAGCTTCAGTTGGTGGGACACTGCTATGTACATAAATGTAGTAAAATGCTACAGTTTCATTTTTAGTGTCACAAGATTTGGACCATGAATATAGAAACACACATACATATACACACAAATATAGAAACAGGCTGATCACACAGTAAGAATATTAGGATGCATGCCACACATTCTTTGATAACTGCTGGCACACAGCTTCAGCACATAAATTTGAGTTCTTAAAACCACCTGGTAGGTTGAGTTTAAAACAGTTTGAAAAATACATCAAAAAGTTGCTATGGCACTGCAGGGGATCCTTGTGCATAAAGTAAAAGAACTAATGTAGTTTTCTGTTCAGCAGTTCTTCACCCACAAACATTTCTGAATTCTAAAAGTATTTTGACACTTCTGTGTTAAAACACTACTTTGTATTAATGCATAGCATTTTGCTCTAACTCTATTAAAGTAAAATCAAAGTCAAGCACTTAGTATTAGATTTCTTTCCGTTTTCTTCTGCATCTTTAAAAATGTATTCTAAAAAAGTTTTCAAAAAATGCCCTAGTTTCTTTCCTGAAAGGCAGTGTGGGTGCCTCTGAAAAGTAGTAATCTTCTGCATTCTTTAAATAGAATTCTGATTATATTGCAGTGAAAAGGAAAATACAAGTACATATATGAAAAGCAAGGAGAAGGGAGGTTTTATCAGTTCCATATGGTAAAGCTATCTGACGATTGCAAGGGACTGAATTATGTGGCTATGTGTTTCTGTCACTGACTGCAGGTAGACTCTGTAAATCCAGTTTCAGATGGGCATCAAGAAGACCTGTGAAATTTGCCTGTGGCATATCCAGTGGCCCAGATTAGTTGCATTAAAATGATAAAAAGGACAGCAATTGTTACTCTGCTTCACCGATAGCTGCAGAAGGTGTAGATGATATTGAACTTTTACACTGTGTCGCTTCTCTTTTGCTTCTACTCTTGACATACCTAATTTTGTAGAGATACTTTTGGCTCAAAATCAAAAATACCAATGTAAATAAAAAATATATATTTCTACTTCTGGCTTCCTTGTTGAAATTTATTTTGCAAACAAATAGAATGATAATCAGGTAACAAATGCAGATATTTTCTGTCTTACATTATGAAATTGTATCTGTATTCCAAGCTGTCATTCATGACGATGTTTCACTCATCTCTTAAAGTAAATCAGTATAATGTACTGACTCATCCAAGAACCATCACAATATTCTTGATGCATGAAATGACTTGCATGAATAATAGGAACACTGTATGATATGGACATGTAGCAGACAGGAAAACAGAGAAGAGCTGAGACCACCAAGTGAAATCCCCCTAAGCCTCATTGCTCCAAAAATTAATAAACATGACAAATAATACATTTTGGCATAATGCTTACTTTTTTTTTTTTTTTTAAGAAGCTGATTGCACTTTTCATTATCTGTCCACTGCTGATTTTTTTTTTTTATATACAAGGCAGTTCTACCTGACATTTTAGTCGAGGAGCATGTATTCTCAGAATCAGCTAAGTAGAGTGTTTTTAAGTACCTAAGTGTTTCTCAGCATGTTTTCAAAAAGGATGTTAAAAGGGAAATTTTATAAAAAGAGAAGTTTTGTTCATATAAAGACTTTATGAAAAGCTGCTTTTTTTTCCCAGTAGGTTTTCCAATTTCTAAGTATTGTTTACTGTTAAAAATGTACCTTGTTTTCTATGGGTTGTCTATTTTCAGATTCTAAGCATAGGATCTTTTAAATTTTTCATAGTGTCAATGTTCAATTAACCTTCAAAACTTCTGCTGAGTACACAATTTGAACATCTGAAGTATTGTCTTTATAGAGCCTGCTTTCTAGGTCTCATGTTCTCTTTTCCGTTTTTTCAACACAGTATTTGGAAATGTTGGAACCAGAAATAGTGTATGTGCAGAAGAGTTTATTTTATGCTACAGGTCAAAGTAATATCACTGCCTGCATTACACAGATTTTACGGAAGTCTCTTGTATTAATTCTGTTATCTTTGTCAGCTGATCTGATGAGTCCATCAGACAGGATGTTTTGACAAGAACTTTTTTCTAGAGAAGCCCACTGATGGGGGCATTCATCATGTTTGCATTCTTTATATACAATTTCTCTGTATGTTAGACTGAATTTGAAGTCCACAATCAGGTGAAATTGTGGTCGTCATTAAACAGCACAAAATTAGGACCTAAAGCATTTTCTAATTAAGTAGCCAGCATTCTATTATTATCTCATTATTTAGAGCAGCTATCCACTTGCATGGTTTAACTGTCAGTTAAAATGATGCCAAATGCGGTTGAATAATGGTCTGAATTTTATGACAGTTGTTTTCAAACTCTTGTATGGTTCTCACTAAGCTTTTGAGTGTGGAATCTATTGTAGATAGAAATAAAGTGATCATCTGAAGTTCAGTAAGATAATTGTTAATAGGCACACAAATGTGAAGGCTATAGGGCAAATAATTAGTGCCCCAGCAGCTGTCATATGGAAGTACCATCAGTTGTAGAGGACACTTGCATGTTCTTACAATAAGGACAGCAGCTTTTTTATAGTTTCTGGAATGTCTCCTCTTCCTCATAAGAAAATTCAAGATAATTAGTAGAGAAGAGAACTTGTGGTATTGTGTACTGAAGTTTTTTAGTTGAAGAGAAGAACTGGTTCTAGCAGGATGAATGTAGTGAACCTAAGGCTACTACTACACTTTCCATCCTTTCTTCTGCAGTATATGAAAAAAGATCAGATACTAATATTTGCATGTATAAACTAAGCCATCATCTGATATGAATTATGAGTATAACCTGCTATTAGCAAGATGTTTCACACAAGTTTCTGTGGCATTTGGAAAATTTTAGTACTGTGATTATGTTGCTTGTATTATGTTTACATACTCCCTGTTGATCCATGTGAGGCACTCCAGGCTTGCATTCTCAGTCCTACCTGACACAGCAGAGCATGGTGCCCAGGAACATTAGAAAAATTGTTACAGCATGTAAATTTAGGAGCTAACCTTGTAGTCTAGCTCAGGTTTACTTTCTGCTCATCATATTGCATACACTGTCACACCAGTCCTCCTGCCAGAGCATCCAAAAAGGGATTGGAGTCAGCATTGTTTCCTCTTTGAAAGGTAAGAGTTGTTCTAAACAGCTCTTCACAGAGATCAAGTTTTCATGGAATGTGATCATTAGCGACTATTCCCATTAGGTTACCTTATTTTCTAGTTTCAGGTTTGTATCAGAACAGCTGTATAATTGATCAAATGTCTGTGGTTATATTCTGGTTATATTTGGATCAAATACAGATTTTCAGAGTAAAATGGGACAATTATGTCCAAAGGTGCTGATTTTATATCTTCTGTATGATGATCTTACCAGCAACAGCATTAGCATTAATACTCTAACTGCTAGTGTTGAGTTTAAGGTGCATCATCATCTGTGACTTTGTTTAAAGTCTCATATATTTATATGGTAGAGACACTGTAATTATTTCAAGATGCTTAAAGTAAATAATGGCATTTAAATTATAATAAGCTAGTTAAGTGAAACAGAAATTTTGAAACCTCTAAAGGACTGATGATTGAAGTGTTATTTCCAGACAGATGATAAAAAGTCTTCACTTAAACATTTCAGTGCATGCTTTTAAATTAAAATTAAATTAAATCAAATCTATTCTTAAGCCATAAAATTAAAGGTAGTAAACTAAAGATAGGTTTCTGTGAATAGAAATAGTAGCTTTAATAATTTCTTCAAAAGAAACAAGAATGCCTTCTCTCATAAATAGTCTGTATTATTATTACATCCTATTTCAACCCACATGGCCAGAGAGACAGTGCATGATCAGAGATTCATACAAAGGTAAAGCTTAAATTTTCTTTCCTCTCTCTCTTCTTAATACTCTTCAGGATTGAATGCATTAGGAGTCAAACAAAGCATGTCTGTGGTGGTGTCCCTACTGACTGTCAGCGTAGAGTACATTCAAATATTGGAGCCAGAAGGCGTTTTCCAAAAACAGCTTTCAAGATGTGCTCTTGAAATTCGTTTGTGTACTCATTATGCAGCGCTATCTTTTGTCAGTGGGGAGTTCTGTAAATAAAGCATCAAGGTCTAATATTGCAGTAGTGGATGGCAATAAAGTAAACTAGAACTGAATAATCTGCTACTCTTTACGCAATTTATTCATTTACAACTGTGACCAGTGTATAGGAAAAAGTTACAAAAGTAATTTTTTGTGTTATTTTTGCAAAACATTGGGATATATAAAGTGGCTTTGCAGGAGGAAATGCAGTAGTTGTTTAAAAACATAACAGAATTTACAACAATATGCTACTTTATTACCTTATGTTTGACCTGTAAGTAAAACAATTATTTTGCATCAATATATGCAGATGAAAAGAGTACAGCTGCCTGGAATTTATAGTCCTTTCTGTTCCCAAACTCAGAAGAATTGTTAATCCCAGAGTTCTACTGAGAGGCTGGTGAAAAAATGGTTCTGTAATCAGATTCTATAGGTTAAGAAAACAAAATAGGTGCTTGAATATTTTGGTGATATTCAGAGGACAATAGGTAAAAGTTTGGAGTTTAAACTGTCTATTAGATGATCTCATTTTTTTGAACCATAGTCTTCTGGCATCAAAAACGGTGCTTGCAATATATAAAATTGGCATTGAAGTATCATGTTCTTATTCAAAACAGCACAGGTGCATATATTGGGTCAAAGTGTTGCTTTAAAAATGATATTTAAATGCTGTCTATTACATTACAGTGCTATTGGAGGGCATTGTAAGAAAGCAGTGCTTTTAATTATTTTTGCCACATATTTGTAAAACAATACTATGCAATAAGCACAGAACACAAATATCAAAACGCTTTTAAAAGAAAACGACAGGTGCAGCACTGCACTTTGACTTTTCAGAAAAACACTTGCTTAAAGGTACTTACCTCTTCAATAACTAATTTAAGAAGGAAACATTTTGATGAGATGAACTTCTTTTGTACAAGGAGTGTTCATTAGAGATCTTACAAAGGTGAACTGCTTCTGCTGCATTCACATGAATGAATCTAGCAGTACGGGAATATCCCCCTGGCTTTTCAGTGCTGCTGCCCTATTTTTATACTCAGTAAATGTGCTTTTGCTGAACCTAACAATAATATCTACTGGAGACTGCCTTACAACTGGGCATTGAACTTCACTTTTTCAAACCTTTGTTGGTGGGACACTGGTTTCTGGATTGCTATTCTGCTAGCATGATGAACTAATTGACCTAGCAGGACTCCCTGTGGAATTGCAGCTTCTGCTTAGATCATCAGGAGTACAATTTGTTGTTTCATTTCCTCTTCGAGTCCCATCAGGGAAATTGAATTGTGAAAAGACTACCTACTGGGAGCATTCAGCCCTCATGACTGAGTAAGTAACTTTATTTTTGTGGTACTGTCTTAATTAACAACAAAAAAGAGACTTTGTTACGAGGGAGTCTGCTGTGATTCTGATACAGATGACTAACCCCAGTTATAGGAGCACTTGATCCACATGGCCTCCTGGAGGCTGGGGGCCCTGTGCAGGTGCAAAGTTAACACAAAGCTTCAACAAGCTCTAAGTGTTGTATTCAGGATAACTTGTCAAGTCTTAGTAGACTATCACTGAGCCTGAAGTCTGCAGGTATTAACTGTTTTGCAAAAAGCATTCCAGGGTGAGAGATCTGGCTTGTCTAGACTTTTAATTAGTAGCATTAATTAGCGTTAATTGCTTGGAGCAGTTTGTACTTATCTGTGAAAAGATACAGCCCTTAGAGTTTTCTGTGCTCTGACATTGTAAGACAGTGATGTGATCTTATTATTAAAAAAGCTGCCTGGTTTTTATTAACAGGACACACACATTTGCACTTCTCTTACTTTTCCTAGCCCTAAACTATATTATTTTAAAATATGCTAAAGATGAATTGTTTAAGTTTTTGTCTTTGCACTACTAGACTTATTTTTCCCCAGTCTTTTCAAGTTCACTTTTGTGATTTTGTAGCTGTTCACTAAAAAGAAAAATTCCTAGGTTTTTCTTAAGGAAACAATTGAATAAATTCTACGTTTTGAAAGTTTAATGCTGACAAGCCTTTTTAGGGTACCAAGTTCCAAAGCAAAAAGCATAAGAAAAATAATACAATAGAAAGCTACCTTGGTATGGAGGCAGTTTTTCCACATAAATGTTCTCTGTATTCTTAGTTGTGATATTTAAAATTTTGAAGTAATAATAGCTTGGAATTAGTAATAGCTGTAGATTTACTATAGGAAGTTGAAGGCCAAGGAAAGATGGTATTAGACAGACTGTATCCATGATATACAAATCTGCCTTCATAATGAAATACACATGGAGGAATCAAATCTTGTATTTGACACAAGTTCATATTACTAAGCTTATGAAGTAAAAAGAATTTATGATGTTGTGTGATTTTTGACTCCTGTGCCGAATTTTAGAGGTTCTGTCACTGAGGCTGTTATGAATGGCAAGACAATCCCTGCAGCTCATTAAGGGAAGGCTTTCCTGTAATGGAAGAGGGCAGATCCTACCTTCATCAGCAGAAAGACAGTACCAGCCATCTTGATTTTCATTGCTTCTGTGCCTGAATTTGATCTTTGCTCATCTGATGCTGTGTTCTGAAATGAGATAATGCTTTAATTTTTCTCAGAAAACTGTAAAACACAGACAGCATCTCTAAATTCCCCTTTCTTTTCCCATATATTCTCAGTATGATTTTTAATAATCTTTCCACATTATTTCTGAATGTTAGATGCAAATATACACAGAAAATACTGAAGTCTCTCCAGAGAGCACTTAACTGACTTGTCCATCACCATAAAGGTGATGTGCAGGGTGCCAGCCACTGTGCTGGGGGAAGGAGCAGGACAATGGGACTGGGAGGTAGGAAATGGGGCAACGCAGTAGTGTGGGTTCAGGAGAGCAAAAGGGAAGGAAGAGGTAGGATGATGAGCAAGGTCAGCCTCATCTTTGTGTCTGAAAGGTTCTTTTTTTTTTTTTTTTTTTTTCTTGTATTCTTGGAGAAGACAGAATACAACTTTCTTCAAAGGCAGAGAGTAAAGATATGGGTTAAGTTCTGGAACACAGCATTATTTTGCCGTGCTTATTCGTCATGGCTCAAAATCAAATGTGCTTTTTTGGATGTTATAACTTAAGGAGTACCATTTCCAGAAATTTGTACATGGCCATTCTATGGATTTCATATTCATTCTCTTTCCCTTAGATTCCTGGGTTTCATCCATAAAATACACAGATACTTCAAACCAGGAGTATATCAGAAAACTTTATTTGGTTGAAAAGGCTGGAAAACTGCCTGTATTGCAGAAGGAGGGATTAGAATTTTGTATAATTGTGTGGTGTCTGTTGTGTATGGTGTTTTGTTTTTTTCCTTTCCTTGTTTATTATTTTAAATGGATATGTCTGTGCTCCTGAGTTTCAATGCCTATTGAAAGATCCTCCAACAGCACAGTGGACAGCTTTTTTTTTTTTTTAGCTAGTTCCTCTATATTTGGAACTTTCGGCTAGATAGACTTCCATTCCAATTTGTGGTATATACAAAGGTCACAAGTACAACACACAGGTAAACATTTTTTCCAAGGAGACAGACAATTGAAGAAGGTAATCTTTGGCCATGATGAAAGAATTCTTTCCTACCTGAGTTACACAGAATTATATGTGGACCACTAATCGTGTTCTTTACTTATAAAAATTTCCCAATTGTTTTAAGTTTGAACAGAAATTATATAAAATATGACATTTCTTTGGCTTCCATGTGAGAAATAAGTGGTGTAGAAATTATGCATGTAGAAAATTTTACTGCAGTCATACCGAAACCATTGGATCTTTTTTAGGAGGAAATTCACTTCAGTTATATGAATATTAGCAAGGTTTTCACTCATAAATTGGTAACTGGTTATCATTCCCTTCTCATGCTGCTTCAGCACTGAGCAAGTCCCCTGTGTGATGAACTCATTGAATGTTTTTTTAAGATTTTAATTTCAAAAAAGTTGAGCAAACATGTCTAGAAACTTATTAAACAGATCTGTCCTAGACTAAGAATGTGTTTGTAGCAGAGAATTTCCTTTTTTTTTTTCATTTTTAGAAGGTTGGAATGGTAGATTTTTTTACAGAGAAGTAGAATGTGTGTATGTGTTTGTGTACAAATATATAATTAAATATACAAACACATATATGCACACCTTTTTTAATATGTGGAGCAAGACTTTTTGCCTATATCAAGTTATCAGTTTCATAAAAGCCTCCAGTATCTCTAAGTTTTATGTTGCCAAATAAAGCAAACGATCCCAGTTTCCAGGCAAACAGATTAGCAATCCAAAATACCCTTTTAAGATCTGCAGATCCTCATGCTCAGTCTGTGGGTGAAACATTATACATTTGAATGAGGAATTATGTCTTTAAAACATATTTTCTTATCCTTGATGATGGATATGCTGTGGCAAGACTGGTCTTGGTGAAAGTTAGGGAAGCCATTGTGTTTCTTAGTGTTATGTTGGCTGTGCTTCTGTCCCAAGCAATTGTATTCCTAATACATCTGTCTCTGTGTGCGGGAAAATCTTAGAGATTGAGAATCTGGCTAGCAGTGCTGGGCTGTTTCTAATTAAAATCTTCTACGTCACTTCTACAATACCCTAATTGAGCCACAGAGGCATTTTCCTTTTTGATAATTAATTCAGTCTACATGCTGCATTCATCATGGCTGGTTTATAGAGGTGCAAAATAAACATATACTAAGCTGCAAGAAACATCATGTAGGGAGTTATGAGTAGTATTAATATTGTTTGCATATATGATGGAATTTTCCAAACTGTTTCTTCATACTGTTGTTGTTGCTTTTTGTTTTTCATAACTTGGAAGAAATTTGCAGTTGAAATTCTGTTGTAATTCTGTTTTAATTTATGCAAGTAACTTTCAGGTACCAAGATAAGAGGTGCTTAAAAAATTACAAAGGAAGAGTAAAGACAAATACTTGCTATTGTATAAGAACAGACTTTAATGTAAATAATGCTATTAAGAAATCCAGTATGTTTATGCACACAGGAGGTTTTGTTGTCAAAGAATTTTATATTCAATCTTCCTTTTCTTTTTCTCATAAATCAGATGGTTTGATCAAAGCAGGCAGCTTGCCAAATAGCTTTTCATCTTAGAACAGAAAAATAAGGTAAAATATGAAGTAATTAAATTTGAAGCACCTCCTAATGAGGTGAAGAACTGTATTCAAGAGGTGCTGTGAAATGTATTAAATATTCATATTCATAAGATACTTGCATTGCCTTCTACTGCAGGTATTTGTGTTCCTGTAAGGTCAGTGTCAGTAATAGTAAAAGTTGCCAGCTCTTTTTTGTTTCAAATGTTTAATGTTTTCTTTCTTGATTTTTATAACAGTATAGTTAAGGATTGGTATGCTGCTGGTTTGAAAAATGGGAGAGGAACCTTTATAATGCATCCAAAAATTATTAAAATTGCAACTTCCTTTCTTATACAGTCTTTTTAATTTTACATTCCTCACCAACTCATCTGTAAAATAGGATTGCATTCCTGCTAAAAGAAAGCTATGATGTAATTAAAAAAAAAAAAAATTGCTAGAGTGGTAGTCTGAGAGGACTTTTAAGACACTACATAACCCTCTACACAATGTAGCTTGTCATTACTGGGCTCTACTTTTTACAGCTTTCTACGTCAGGAAATTTTTTAGTATTTGCATAGAGAGCATTAATAGTGACTTGCAACACTAGTGCTGTAGCTGTGTGATTCTGAGGTGAGTCATCTCTATGCAGAGCTAACAGAATTTCTATAATTGTTTTTCCTGTATTTGATATAGGAGATTAGAGAATCTTTTAAGCCAGGGGAATTCCCAAATAAATGCCCTTCCCTTATTAATAACAAGTTATTTCTCAGTTCAAAATTTCCCTCCGCTCTTCCACCTCAGTCTTGTTTGATTTTGTTTCCTTGAACCTTCCCTTCTGTCTTGCTGGACAAAGAAGGTTAGGAACATTGTGAATAATTTATCTATAATAAAACAACTATGTTGTAAATTTACAATACACATGAGATGTGTGAAGTCTTTGGAGACTGGTCAGAGTAACTCCGCCACAGTCATGTTGTCTCTATTCAGATACAGTCCTTCTGTAGTGTGACAGATTTTTTTTCTTGAGGTATTATCACTGGCTCTGTGTGGAAGGCTTTGGACCTGCAGAAGCAGCCCCACACTAGAGTGGGTATTTTTATAATCTATGTTTTATATAGGTGCTTCTTTAATGTTATTTCATTGTCAAATTGAGTGGACATCTTTGAACTTTTTGGCTGTAATGATCTGCTAATTTTTATTCACTTCTGTGAACATTGTAAGTATTTAGTCAAACCTCATATACTAAGCCTTAAAAGATATTTTATTGTTTTGTATTAATGCTTAAATGCTTAATGTATAAGCATTTTGGCTAACCGTTTATAAACAAATAAAAATAAAGAATCTAAATTGCATTATTGATGTAAAAATGATGAGAAACAGTTTATTAGAGTACTTATGCATATATTTATTTATATTTAGTTGATTTCTATTGATTTTTGACAGGGTTAAAAAATAATAAGTTTAGAAGTGGAGGAGAGATGCAAAAGCAAAAGGAGCTTAAATACATTTTACTAAATTGGCAGTACCTCTTGGTTTAAATTGTGCTGTAAGTATAAATAGATAATACTGCTGTTGTTAAGAGTTTGTGATGTGTAAGAAGGTGCAGTACTTAAGTGGAAAATATTCTTGAGTCCATACAAAGTAACATGGACAGGCAAGCTGCTCGAATATCTTTAAATTTGTGACTCAGCATATATGTTCTTTTGTGTGAGACTTTTTTTGTTGTGATTTTCTTGCGTGTTTTGGCTTGAACTGAACATGCTTCTTTGCCATCTCTTCCTTCAGCCTCCCTTAAACAACTCGTGTTACCTTTGTGTTCTGTCTCACAGCTATTCAGTACTGAGAAGATCCTCCTTCATTGATGTGCAGGAATATATTGCATATCATGTGCAGTATCCCCCCTAGCAAGACCAGGTTCCTGCAGATGTACACATTGTTCATACTGAAATAGGTAGTAGCTACAGAGTCCTGGCTTGTACTTTCTGTACTTTTTGTAGGTTGCTCTGTACTTCTAGAGCAGTGCTTTCACTGTTTTTGTTGATTAACTGATGTTTTAAGCTAATTGACTAAGTCACTCAGATAAGTATTTTAACAAGATTTAATTTATACTCCAGATTACATTTTCATACACCGTAAAGTGCCAGTTGCTATGTGAAATAATTCTATGTTGGAGATTTATTTGTTTTGTTAAGAATATGTTTGAGGGAAGCATTACAAGCATAATGCAGTGAAGTGTAGTTGATCTTAGACATAGTAATTGATCCATGCTACCTCTTTTTGTACTGGTAGAATTTTGTTGGCTTCTTTGCATCTCTATTTGGATTTTCATTTTTTTCAGTTGTTGATTAGAGTTCTTCTTGCTGCCTAATTTTTGTTTTATATGTGTTAAACTGCACAATACACTTTGGATCAGCCCTAGAGAGTTATCCAGGCAGAGCTTTGACGCAGACAACTGCATGTTACCTGTGGAGAAGGTCATCCTAGGTTGAAAGGAAAACTTGGTGCCTGGGCCTTCAGGGGAGAAGCACACATGCCAGTTGAGGGGCAAAGCTGTCTGTTAAGCAATGGTAGCAGCAATAAGGATTAGGGTTGAATTCCTGACCGTCTTTGAGACTTCTGGCACAAACAACTTCAGTTGTTTTGCTCTTGCTTTGTCTTTACTTTTTTCTCTCATCTACCTGAATCCCTTTCTCGCTGTGTTTGTTAAGTGCTGCCAGGCTGTTCCGCCTTCATTTCAGTTGTGGCCTCCAGATACTACTGGATCCAGATGAAAAAATAACATGATTTATAAATAAGAATATTGATCTAAGCTACCTTAGGGTTACATTTGGAATATATGGTAGACATATAGGTACATTAGGAATCAAGACCACCCAGTGCAGCAGTTTTTAAATGGGAGTGACTGTCATGGGATGTCATTCAGCTAATCAGGGCGAAGCTTTAAGACAAGGCAAATTATTAGCAGGATATTAATTTGGCCTAAAATGCTTATTTGTAAATCTGTAATTCAGTAGCCAAACTAGTATTTCTATCCATGTACCAACTCACTTAACAACAAAGGACTACAAACCATTAACTCATGTTTGTACTAATCTAATTCCAAGTGAATACTGCATGGTTTTGTAGTAATAAATATTAAATAGTATATATTTTAAAGAGCAGTGTGTGTCTTAGAATTCTTGATAGGAAAAAGGAACTCATAAATTTTAGTCCTGGCACTGATGTTGATTCACAGCATTGCCATGGGCAAGTCACTTAAATTCTGTCTGAGTTTCTTTAGCCATAAAATAGAAATAATAGTGCTTATTTTCTTGCTTCCCATAGGAATTGAAAGAAATTTTAACATTGGTGTACCTCTTCAGAGAATGTTAATTTAACGTCCATATAAGCTTTTAGCTATATCCAAGATAAACATATCCAATATTATTTTAAGACAAATTATTTACAACACTTTTACATATGTATTCTGTTTGATATTTTACCCAAGTAAGAATCTTTCCATGGTAGTAGAACATGGTGTTTCCTTGTAAAAAAGAAAGCTAATGAACTCAAGGGGAAGAACGAACATATTAATATTCTATGGAGAAAAAAAAGAGAAAAATTTACGTTTCAATATTTATATGGATCTACTCCTGTAAGTGATAGTGATGTGATTTCAGAAGAGTATGACCATACTGATCATTGTGTATGCAAGAAAGAGGAACACTACCAATGCATATTAGAAATTTCAGTTGTTCATCTGACAGTGGAGAAAATATTGCTATTATTCATGCAGATTTTCAAAGGATTGCTTAATGCTTAATTTTTTTGCCTGGAACATATATTGGTAGCGAAGAGACTAATTTAACCTGGACATGGAGGAAGGATCTGGAAATTTCATGTAGGTTTTGGCACATGTGAGTAGAGTAGCAGTTTGGGGTCTACGTATATATGTATAGGGTAAAGGAAAGTATTAGTAAGATGTTGCAGATGGTTGTATTACTAGAGTGAAAAATTTGGCCCTGGAAATGATATTGGATAGAATGAGAGCTGCAGACGCTTTAGGGAACGTGAATGAATATGTTGAGCAAGCCAAACTACATCTTGAGTGGGAAGCTCACAATATGACACCAAATGATGGCCCAAGAATATCACACCTGTGTCAAAATTAATAGCTTTATAGTTGAAATAGTACTTAGGGTCTGTATTCTGCAAGTCAAAAAGTTCAGTAGTGTTGCCCACTGACAGGTTGACTTAAGCATAAACTTGGTGAGATGATCTACAGCAACTTAAAGTTAGTTTTTAGTTCTGCATGCTGTTAAAACTTAAGCATTTGAGAATGGGAAAAAGTGGATCTAGTAGCTGAAAATTGGCATTCCAAGGAATTGGCTAGGAGAGTACTAACATCATAAGCTTATTAGATTTCAGGAAATATAATTTTTTGAAATCTTAAAATCTGCACTGAATGGCAGTCACTGGAAAGACTGAAAATCACCTTTGGAAAATAAATACTTGCATTTTAAATTTGCATACTAAGCTGAGCACATAAGCAAGTGTAATTCCACAAGGTAGTAACTTTATTCTGGGAAAAAGAAGGAAGAGGTAGTCAACATGACGTGATGAAAAGAGCTCAGTTGACTGCAAAGACAATCTACTTCATTAGTTTTGAAAGGAAAATGAGGATGGAAAAAAAAGAAGTATTGTGTGCTTATGTTTTTATTTTTTAGACTAGTTTCCAAGGATTAGAAAATTTAAATTAAATTTCAAAAGAGGTGTTGTAAATTTTCTTCTCTTATCCTTTCCTGTAATAGAGGTTTGGCAAGTCTTGTCCTGTTACACCTGCGCAAATCTAGTCACACAGGTATTGCTGGAAACTATTTCTATGACTGAAACTAAAACAGCAACAACATGAGGACACAAGAGTATTAATGCTTTCCCCCCCCCTCATTCCTCTGTTGAAAAACTTGCATGAATAGTACTAATGAATATATTGTTCTTACAAAGTTACATGTAGGTACCTAAAATTAGCTGCTGTGATTAATCCCGTGTAGCTGCTGCAAATCAGAGGATGAAATCTTGGTTCTATTGAATTCAGTAATAGAAGCGCTATTGAATGCATACATTTAAATGCTTCTAGGATTAGGACACTCAGAAAATATTGAGAAAATCTGAACATCTATCGTAAGGTTTCATTTGATGACACACTTGTGCAATGTCAAAATTGGCATGTATTTGAATGTTTTACTGTACCAAGGTATACTTCAGCTACTGTAGCTTATATTCAGCATAGTATTCCAAGGAAGTTAACAGTTTTCTGTAGCTCTGAGAATTGATATTGAATCACTAGTTTACTGGAGAAGGGTATAGAATGATAGGGGTAAGGGAGGGGAAAAAAAAAAAAGTAGTAGTGCTAAAAAAAAAGGATGTGGTTGGGCAGAAGATGCTATAAAAAAGTCATTTGTATGTGTCATCTAGCACATATTTTTAAATCTATCAAACAATAAAGAGAAAAACCTGATTTGATTTTCAGAGCACTGAGCACTTCCTGTTCTTTTGATTTCAGAGAAAGCTGCAGGTCTTAGACTCTCAGTGAGTGATTGACTGCTGTAGCTGGGCAGCTTATGTCCTACGTTCTTTAGAGTAAACATTTATAAAGAAGTAGTTGGTTAACAAAATCTAAATACAGGTTGAAGTTTCTTTTTCCATAACACTTTTTTTTCCTCCCAAAATGACAAAATCCTTTTAAACTACTGAAGATACTGGAGTGAAAATAAACATTTCCCGTTTATGAAAAAACTTTATCATTTTCTATAGAACTTCCACAGTACTTTATTGAAATCCTAAATGATGCCTGGACATTAGTGTTAAAACAATTCTGTTAAGAGCAGGAGAAACAAAAGATTTTCTTATTTACCAAACTTAAATGAAAATATTTATGTATCTCATGGAAAGTTTGTCACTTTTCAGACAGGCCAAGCAGCGCTGGCCTCTTCACCAATCTCCTTACCAGCCTCGCTGGAAATGCCTACTTCTTCTCTTTTGCTCTTAGAAAAATTGTGTACTTTACACTGCTGTAAACAGGAAACTCTTTAATCCAGTGCCAATCTCCAGTGAAGGTGGAAGGAACTAAATGTTTTTAATTTATCCTTGTCTGGCCTAACTGAAGTTGTGCAAAACTTTAAAGACCTTGAAAGTTAAATCCTGGGAGAAATGCATCATTTGAGATGAAAGACATCTGAAAATCTGCAAAATTTGACAATTCGTATAAAGTAATGTTTTCAAAGCTCGTCTTGATTTTCCTCAGGGGAGCCCTAAAGAAAAGTGGAAATGTACTGAAAAGCCTTGCAAGTCCCACACACTCTTAGTTTTTCCATCCTGTTTCATGACTGCATGCAGTTCTGAGAAGTTACTTTCATTTAAGTTTACCTGTGATGAGTAATAGAGGAAACAGTTTAAAAACAAATCCCAAAATGTACAAATAATGAGGCTTGAGCATTACTTTGTTCTTCTTTTAATGAGATTATAGTAATTTGTGATTGGTAATAAGTTATTTGAAATTAAATGAGTTTAATTTATTTTCTGTTAATATATAAGCTGACTTCCAAGGTAGAGACAGCTTGGATGTGTTGCTTTCACTATTCACTTTAAAGTCAATTCATCACAGTTGTGAAACTGGATAGAACAAGAATGAAAATGCAGAGAAATTAAAAATAGACCTGATTCTGCAATTTTTGTTCATAGACAAAATAAAAAGTTGTATCAATATAATTTTTGTATGTATCAGCATTGAAGATCATGTCCGAAGTTGGAGATGAGATAAAAGTGCACCGAAATGCTCTATCGGTCCTTTTCAGCTAACCTTTAATGCCTGTAATACTGTAAAATCAGAAGAAAAATTAAAATCTATTTAAAGAGCATATTTTTTCACTCTCATAAAAAATGGAGCTCATAGATCTGTAATAGAATTTAGTTGTGCATGGTAACAATACCACATATAAAAGACCCATGCAGAACATAATTTAAATGATTTTATGGATGAAGGAAATTGGCGTTTGAAGTGATCTCCATAGAGATTCTATTTCACATTCATAATATTTTGTGGAATGGTTGTCTTAATGTCTTACTTATCTAGTGTCTAAAAGATGTATAATTGGGATTTATTTAAACTCTACTGGCACCATACCTTCCATAGCATTGTTTGGAACTGTAATCTTTATGACCATACATAATAGTTTATTCAAAAATTCTAGTAAGTATTTTATTTTTCTGTAGATTAATTTTGAGTCTTTATTATGAAAATGCGATCTGAAAGATGATACAGATTTTCAAAAATTTTGTAGGATACTATTGCTATCTTTCTTTTAGGGTATATTTTGAAGCTGTACTTCGGTTAGCAGTCTTTTCAAATGTGTATTCTCAAATAGTTCAAAAACTGCATGCAATTTTGGGCTCCTTGTTAGAGAAAGATCATACTGCAGTGGTTGGGAGCTGGAGCACATAAGGCAGAGAGAACTGGGTCTGTTTAGCGTAGAGAAGAGCAGTTGATGGCAGACCTTACTGCAACAGCCTGATTGGAGGATGCAGAGAAGATGGAGCTATGCTATTCGCAGAGGTGCACAACAGTAGAACAACAAGCAATAGAGAAGTCGAATATGTGCAATTCTGTTTATATATTAGGGGATGAAAATTCACTGTGAAGGATGGCTGAACATTGCAGGTGCCCAGACTGGTTGTGGGATCTCTTTCCTCAGAGATGTTCAAGACCCAGCGCAATGTGGTCCTGAGCAACCTGATCTGATTAGTCCTGCTCTGAGCAGGGATTTTGGCTGGAGACCTCTGAATATCCCTTCCTGCCCAAATTATTCTATATTTCTATAACCCAAAATAATGAAAGCAGTGGAGAATGTGTTAAGTCATCTAACTCATTTCACTACTGTGTGAGGACTTCATGTTGCGGTCTGGGCGCCAGCGTCCGTACTTTGCTGAAACTAATTTAATATAACAAATTCTAGGGTGAAATATATTTATGTTCTGTCAGAACTGTTTTCTGTGTAAGTCTCACAAGACATGTCATTAGTATTTCCAAAACTTATCTCTTTCTGTAGATGATTGCCATAAAGCAATATGGCCACATCCTTGCCTGTGTTCTTCCTTTTAAAAGGGATATTTTTCAGTATCTTCAGAATATACAGATTCTGCATTTGTTATGACTTTAGTTGGTAAAATTCCAGGATAACACTGACAAGCCATAAAATGAAGAAAGCATTATGTATGTATTGCTTGTCCACTTTCCCACACACTGCTGAAGCATCAAATACTTAAGTATCTTACTTAAGGTACAAAGTTATGTACATTAAATAACTTTCTAAACATGACAAATGCTGTCAAAGTAGTTTCTGTATTCAAATTCTGGCTTCATAACCTTTGCTTTAACTTTTTGAAAGGATTTATCAGCTCTACTTCCCCAGAAATTTATTTTATTGACAGTTTTCCTTTATTCCTATTGAATTCAATTTGTAGACAGTTGCAGAGACTTTACTAAACCCATCCCCCCCCCGTGCATCTGTGTTTATAGGTAATCAGTTTTCTGGATTACATGAATTATTTATTATGTAACACCTCAAGCCAAGAGCAAGCTTGAAGAAAGCTGAAACAAATGGACTCATGGCTGAAGACTGACTTAGCAAGGACTGTAAAATATTCATTTGATAAAATATGTTTTTAAGTCCAATTCTGTCTGGGCAGACTTGAAATAGAAAGCAAAAGAGTAAGAATTGTAAATTTCCAAGTGTGTTCATGTGAGGATTTGGAGCACGATATCTCAGAGCCATTGCAAGCATATCCATTTGCTATGGTATGCTGAATACAAACTTACTAATGCATCTGCATATAGCAAAGTGTTTTATATGATTAAGTGATGTAGTTGGTCATGAGTCTACTTTTGTGGTCAACAAGTGCAGCACTTCAGTCTTTTTCCTTCCCGTTAACTTTGAAAGCCTGTGTGCTGCTTTGTGGAAAACCATACCGTAATGATTCATAACCTGCGATCAGTTGTCAGTATAGGCTAGTGGGTATCTTATATAAAGTGCATCAAACTTTAAAACTGTATTTTACAGCGCAGAATCATTATGCTGGATTGTTTGTTGTTTGGAATTTATTTTTTTTCCCCCAGAGTCGCTTCCTTGTCTTCTTATACCCCTTGGTCAATTTATGACAATACAAGTGTTGCCTCCGAGTTTACAGCATTGCTGCTTCCTGCATTAGCTCACACTAATTACATATTCAGTGTCTCAGCAAGGAATGGTCTCTGGAATCTTGTTGAATGACCATGGTTTGAGAAGAACAATGTCTCAGTTTGTATCTTAGAAACTGATGAAGATTGTAGCAAAAGGAACATAATCTAGTTAAAATCTGTCAAAATATGTACTGCTGGAATTGATACAGTGATGCTATAGAGTAGGAAATGAGAAAGAAATTTTGAAACCAAAAGTGTGGGGTTTTTTCATTCAATGCAGTAACTGATATGGAAGCACAAAGGCAATACACAGTCCAGGTATTAGAAAGTATTTAGAATTTTCACTTTAGAAGTTGTTAATTTAACCTTTAACTAACAAGATGGACATGTTATGCCTTACTTCCAATAAATGCTCTTGTGCCCACTTGCAAATCTAAATAACACAGAGCACTACTCTAGTTAATTCACATATGTGTGTTAGAGATACAAGTTTGCTGAGCCAGATAAATAACTCCACTGTAGATTCCAGGGACAGGCAATAATATGCTTTCTTTGAATACTTGTCATAATACTATTTCCTGTTCTTTGAAGGCATAGCAATGCTCACGGTAACTGTGGTAATGCAAACCTATTATTATCTGAGGATTCTCAGCCTTCTAGTTTTTAGCACCTGGCTTTGGATGATGAACATTCTGACTCCAGAAGTGAAGGATGAAGACTTCTGTTACAAAGCCTGACCCAAGGCGCTGCTCAACCAAAGCCTTACAGGCGCTGCTTGAAATCATTTATACCCAGTTTCCAGGAAGTGCACTGAAAGCTAGATATAAGATAACCTCCTAGAGACTGACATTTTTGGGGGATGATAGCTGTTTTGGAATATGCACTGGTAGGGATAAAGATGGGAACATATAGTAGAAAATAGCTTCAAATACAAAATGAAATAAAATGCATGTGACTTTTTTCTCAGGTAGTTGAACGACTGAGTTATTTACAGCTATTTGGAAATCTTCTTTTGTAAGTAATACATTAAATATTTCACTACGGTTATCTAATGAGATAAGAATTCGGTTTTACCCTAGATAAAATACAAATAGCATACTAAAAGTGAATTTTTATTTATTTAAATCTCAAAGGATGTAAGTTATTGATGGCAGTGGAGAGACAGCTCTTTGTGAGTTCATGAGTATATACATCCATAGGCAAAATTTTTTTCAGTCCAATAGGAGCATGAATCCTGTCTCAGTTGGTATTTTAGCTTCTGACAGTCCATTTTTTTTAAGAAATATTATTTTGTGTTCATCAGTTCCAACTTTCCCAGTGTCTGCTACCTATGTAGATATCCTATGAGGAGCATTGTAAATTTGAAATACACTAATGCTTTATAGAAAAGCCTTATTTCTATACAGGAAAAATGTCATGATTTTAATATTCAAAACCCTTTTCTAGTCTATATAATGTTCATTTAAATGGGCCATATATAATTAAACAATTTTTGTAATGTCAAAGCATGGGGGTTTTTTTTTCTGTCAAAAAGAGTGGGTTTTGTTATCCTATTTAAGGTCCTGTTAGGTAGCCATTTGGGCCACGTTAAGTGGCTTTCACATATAAGTGAACTTTATAAGAGAGGCAGAAGAGAACTTGCTGATGTCTTAATAGCTTTAATTATAAATACTGCTAACCTGTGGCTTTATAATCACATTATGTTTTGTCTTCCTTCTCTTGCCTGCTCTTTTGCTTTAAATTCACCTGTAAATTCTCTGAAATAGTGACCATATTCTTTGCACGGTATTTTTTGTGCGGAGTGTAACACGGTACACACAGCTCTGGTTTAGGATTATGAAGGGTTAGAAGTAGATAGAAATAGGAATATGGTATGATTTTATAATAGCTGTGGCATACAAGTAATTTCTGGGTGTGTACGCAGTGCATAGTTTCAGTGTTCCAGGCGACCTATTAATTATTGTGAATTTACTTATGATGGTTTCTACATGATATTGATAGGCACTGTCCAGGAAGATACAACACAACAACGTGTGCCCAGAGAGCTCACATGAGGGAAATAAAATCAACAGGAAAATATTTCCAACATAGTAGAGCTGCTATGAGGATAAAATCATTAATGTTTTAAACACATTTGAGGATTATCAGATAAGAGGTGCGATGTAAGTGTGAAGTAATAACATATGTATGTGTATTCATAATGTAAAATACATTAGCGCAACTCTGTTTCCATTAACTATCTCATGTGTGTTAAGTATTTTCCGTGGGAAAATTAATCCTCATTTCCATTCTGCACTGGCATGAATTTTTTTAAGGTAGGATCTGATGATCTCTCCCTGAATTAAAAACTTTGCTTTTAAATAGTGAAATAAATCCAAGTGGAATATTTTTTTTGGAGAATAACTGTGAAGACTGTCAATGATGGCCAGGAAAGGACTTAAAAAGTCTTACACCTATTTTTAGGGTCAACTCATTCTAATAGGGAAAATAATACTAAACATACTGTGTAATTTAGTATGGAAATTTATAGTTTAACTCAGTAGGAATTTGTTACAGATTTCCTTGCAACCTGCTTTCATTCCCCCTTTGATATATGAGGAGGCATTCACACAGCTTGGAGAGCCACTCTGACAGCTACACTTAAGTGATTTCCATGGAAAGTTTTGTAAGGGGATGCATGTCCTTTCCCCCCTTTTCTCTTCCTCCTCATTCAAACTCGGGGAAGGGAGAAGGGAAATCTCAACAGCATGGTGAAATTTTGAAATTGTGGTTTGCTTTGGGGAAACTGTGAATTTTGTGAGACTTTCTTCCCTTATAAGATCTTCAACCTGTTAAAGAGAGTGCTGTGCCCTTGGAAGCATCCTCCAAAGAGCTATTACTTCTGAGGACCTGGTATCCATGGTCCTGGTGTTTTACATCTCTTGCCTGAAGAGTTCCCTAGGAGCTTAAAAACCACAGGTCCACTCAAAGACTCCTTTTTTCTGTCTTTTGTGGTCCACAGCAGACTCTCAGCAGCTCTTCCACGATAAGTTTATGTCTCTCTCCCTTGGACATGTTTTGGTTATGAATGTTTCCTATGCTTCCCTTTTAGGTTCCTTTTAAAAAATGCAGTGAACCTGACTTTACTTTCAGTTAATTACTTGCAGTCAGACACATCCAGGAGTTGTAATCTAGACTTCAAAGAGAAAGTGCTGAAATGTGGTATGCCTCTTCCTAGCAATCTTTGGGCTCCTGGAGACAATGTCAGTAGAGCACTAATGCTCTGCTGAAATGGCATTGTGGTGAATGACCTTGATTACATCCTCATAAAAATACTGGAGTCTGATTGTTTCCCAAAGTTTTATTGGGACACTGGCAGTCATCTGATGTTTTGATGCTTTGAGTAACTCCTACAGGTTACTAGTAATACATCAGCATCTCTTAAGAGCTCGGGTTTGAACAGATACCTGTTTTATAGTTGATGCAAATACAATGTGTATGGTCCCTGCTAATTACGAGTGTAGGCAATTTAACTATGGTCATGCGTTGATGCATAATCATACTTTGCTCAATGTTTTCTTCAGACTTTCTGAGCTGGTGCATAACTGTTTCATCCCTTTGACATTTCGGGTGCCAGATTCAGGCATGGCTTCATTCCAGTTCAGGACCAAGAGCCTATATGATTCTGATTTAGATACTCGGTGCTTTCAAGAGTTATGTGGTGGCAGTTCAGATGTTTTCCATTCAAGATCATTTCCCAGGTAGATGAGATTTTAACCACTAGAACTAGTAGACTCAGAGATTGAGGGACACATCTGCTTCTAAATTTTGCATCATAGGCATAGGTTTTCATTAACAAAATATGCCAAAAAGATATCTTCAGTCTCCTGATTTTCCTTCCAAGGTTTTTCCTCAGCCCTTTTTATAGCCTGTGAGGAGGAGGGGATCTCCCCTATTTGAGGCTTTATGCCGGTTACTAAAACAGTAAAAAACTTTTTAAAACACAACTCAATTCTGTTTTCTTCTGCATCACCTTAATTGTTAGAGCTGGTGGACTATCTCATATTGATTTGAAATATGTATTTTACATTATAGCTCTGTATTTTCTGTCTCTGAGCCAGTTTTTATGAAATTGATGAAAACAACTCTGTCAATATTAAGCAAATCTTTGTATTTCCATAAGCCATGATTTTAGTTCAACCAAATAAGGGTCCTACCTAAGTAATTGGGCTAATTATTGATGGCTTTACATGCAGGAGAGGTTTGGGTTGGTTTAAAATTATTGTTCAATAAAATAGTACCTTATACCTCAAAATCAAGCACAGAATTGTATGATGAAAAATTCCCATGTGACTCATAGTCTTGTCAGGCTACACTTCAGAAACTCAATAATTAAATTCTTCAATGGAAATTCCTTTTTCCAAGAAGCAGAGACATGCTGTTCCTTCCTGTTCTCCCCCCTCAATTACAACTTCAAAACCTCTGTTTCTTGGTGTTATAATGCTCTTTAAAATAGATTAGAGTTACAGAGTGAATTTTAATATTTCCTAAAATTGTGAAGTAGAGAAGCATATCAAAATCGTCTATTTGCATGGATTTTTTTAATAGTATCTCATAATATTCTTGAAATAAATTAGAAAAAAGCTAAGAGATCAGTTGCTGAAGCATTGTATAGTTTGCTAGATTGCAAATATTGAAAGAATTTTATATTGATGTTTGGAATCTACTTTTATTATTTCAAAAAGATTTATTCTCCACACATGGTTACATGCTGTCCTTGGAATCACTATCAATCCTCAAACCTAACTTACTTTTCATTTTTTTTTCCTTAATGTCTAGAAAATTAAACTGCATTTAACTTATTACAAATTGAATCAACACTTGCTAGGCTGGTTGCTGCTGCTCATCTCTAGACTAACTCTTGAGTTGAAAATGTCTCAGTAGAAATACTCTTGGGTTGAAGTATGTGGGAAACAGGGTTGTAACCCATTAAACAAAGATGAGACCAGAAACCTTGCTACTAATTACAGTTTGTCTCTAGGTCTCTGCATGTGGAAAGCTTATAATTAAGTTACTCTAAATGAATGTTTGTGATTCTTATTGCCTTTGTTGGAAAGAGAGATGCTAAGTACCAAAATAAGAAATACTCATTTTCAGTTTATCATTTAGCTTTTCCATTTGTTTCAAGTTGTGTAATTTTTTTCTGAAGATTTCAAAAATAGAAATAATAGGGTTTTTTTTCTATTGTGGACAGGAAAGAAAAAAACCTGATTTAAGCTGATAAACATCCTGTGATTCAGTAACGCAGTATATCAAAACTGCCATCAAAAATTCCCCGTGGCATAGTTTCCTTTTTCTTCTGCTTTTTTTGTAGGACTTGCACATGCCCTCATGGCATGTATGACACACCTTTGCTGTCATTTCTAAGCTCATGACTGCTTTGCTTTTTAGATGCAGGACAGATCACTCTTATCAGAATCCTGCAGAAATTGTATTTAGTGTTTTGCTGTTGGTATCCCATCAAAGCTTGTGGCCGTCAAAGGAACATATTAAAGGATAAAGTTAGAATTTGGAGTTTTATTCTTTTCATTTGTGCATATTTGTCATTTGTACTTCTCTGAGAACTTCAGAATGATGAATTATTTAAAAATTCTGTTGTTTTTCTGTCGAAATAACTCTTTGGACATACATGTTGAAATTAGACTTGTTTTATTATGAAGCAGAATGTCCCTGACAGTTGTTGAAGGTGTTAGTGTGACTTGGATTGTTACTTTCTTTTTCTTTCTCTCTCATAAATAGTCAATCAACATGCTTCAGTATGGAGCTATGAAAGCAACTTTCAAGGAATAAGACATATGCACACCATTGCTAACCTCTTGGGATAGAGCTCTGGTCACAAGGCAGAGCTCAGTTTAAACTATCACGTGGCTTCTGATATTGCATTTGAAATGTGAGGGCAATTAGTTTAACATTGTGCAGATACAAGGGATAATTATGCCTTGCAGTGCTGCTGAAATCTCCAAAGAGCTTTCATGCCAGGATCCCTGAAAAGTTGATTGCTAACATGTAATAAGTAACAAAAGAATTATACATAGGAAAACAATAATTACTGAAAAAACCCTCATAAATTTTCTTAATGATATTTGCTCATCACCTCTCTGTGAAATAACTTCCTATTGATTGTTAGAACAGGGATTTGGGCGGCATTTACTCTAAAAACCTCTTGGTTGCCCATCAAGTATATTTGCACAATTGTTATAATATCTGTGGCATGAAACATAATACTTGTGCCAAGTGACCATGAAGACATGATTGTTGAATAGTGGATTTTCAATCTTTGCTTAGTTCAGTTGTGTGACACTGTGCAATGCTATTGACATTCGGATAAATAGGCTAAGCCTGCATGGTGGATAGCTGCATGAGAAGGAATTAGCAACTCCCAGTAATGGGGGTGCCTGCTGTAATAGTTGCCCTAATTTAAATCTAAACCCAGGAAACAACATAGAGGAATAATGCATTAAATAATGTCTGTTCTTTAAGGCATGGTGTTTTCTTATCTCATTCAAGAATTGCTCATATTGGCAAATTTGTATTAATTTTAAATCACACATGAATTAAAGAATTAAAACATTTTTCATATGTTCATTAGAAATGGTACTAGTACTTAAAAAAATGACTGGAAAGATAGAAGTTTAAACAAACTGCTGTATGTTGACAGTCCTGTTGGTCTGAGGGCATTTTGTTCATTATCTTTTTATTTAGCTTAATGAAGACTGATGCTTTCCACAAGCTGGTGAATTAGGCCCCTTGACCAGATTATGTTGGTAGATACAGACAAAAAAACTTCATAAAATACAACATGCTTGCTTTTGTAAAGAATGCTGTATTTTAAGGTAATGGAATGAGTTCATTAAATTAAATTTATAATAACTGAACTCTAGCTTTTTGTGGCTTTCACTGATGAAAACAGTTGTATCTAGGCCGTGCTGTCATTATTAACTTCAGATAAGATATTGTTCTTCCTAAATCCTATATTCAGCTCTCTATATTCTCCTCCTATATTTAGCTCTTTTACCATTCAGATATACATTTTACCATTATATATAGTATATGTCGTATTTCACATTGCATTAAAGTCTGTTCTCTAAAGAGGCTGACTACTTGCTTATTACATCTTACTTTGATGTACAATGTAATTACTAAATGCTCTGTTTCATACCTACAATCATATTTTAAGACCTGGAATACTTTTATCATTTCCATTATAGAGTTAAATCCTACGTTTAGTTAAAATATAAAAATATTATGGAACTAGTCAAGATGTTGTTTTGCCCTTCTGTGGCTCTGCTGCTCTCATTACTGGTGGCAAAATGGCTTGAATTTTAAGTAAAGAGCTGTGGCCTATTTTTAGCAAACTTAATTAAAATCCTTGGGTTACTTATACTGAAGAAAATGTAAAGGACTTACTGTAAATATTGAAAAATCTTTAGACTCAAATAATTCTGAGTCACTCAATAGTATCACACGGAGAAGCATGAAAACAGTAGTATTTGACAGTGTTGAAGAAAAGTAAAGGGAAATAACTTACACCATGTACTACTGGCTAAATCCTCATAGTATATGGGGAGGAATGCCAATCAGAGTATCCATCTTATTTTTGCTGATAATGTAGACTGCATACATCAGTATGGGAGGGTAGGTAAATTTTGATTGGTTACTTTAGTTGGCTGATACTGCTTTTGGAAAATGACAGAACATTTATTGAAAGGTGTTTGACTTTTTTGCAGGAGAGTGGAGGCTCCCATGGCTGCCCCACTCCCAGCAGGCTTCCTGGGCTGTGCTGGCGTGGCTGGGGTAGCCGGAGGCAGGGAGGGCTCCAGCAGAGCATCCCTGAAGCTCCCCTGGGGAGCCAAGGTTCTCAGGCTCCTGGCTGTGAGTCAGGGAATGTTGCATCTGAACACATGGAGCACTTCCATGAACCTCCTGTGTTATGTCTTTGTTTAGTTAGTGCAGAAAGGGGATTGCTTCCTTCAGGGGTGCCTGTGTGATAAAGCCACGTAATCCTGGAAGACATGGCCTAAGAATTTGTCCAAAAGCCAAAATTTAAAAAGCCCTACAACTAAACACGCACCCAAAAGCAACCAAATGTATTCTTAAATGTGGACATAAAGACAAAGCTACCCTTCTTCTAAAGGTGCCTTCACCTTTCTGTAGTCACCTAACATTTTCAGCTGGCTGAAGATGGGTGAGATGACTTCCATTACTAGTCCCTTAGCACTGATCCCTTTTTGCCTCATCTTAAAATGAAATTATTAAACTGTATTTATGTATTCTGCAGGATGCATGTTTATTGTTATTTTATTATAAAAGTGTTAAGTATGTATAGTATTTAGGCAACTTGATAATGGGATTCTGCAGGTACTCAAGATACCAAGTTATCCTTTAGTGGCTGAATTTCTTCTAGATCTACAGTTTGCTTGGGCTGGACCGAAATACTTTATTTCTGCCCATTTATCTATACCTAATTCTTGGTAGCTCTAATAATGTTCCTAATGCATATTCTGTTATCTGAGTAATAACATCAGAATATCCTGGGTTGTGGGAAAAGTGGCCTGGATTTTAATGTGTAGAGGTAAAGCTCATTATGGTAGAAGTTAAGCCTCTTGGGCTTTTTTTGTCACCTGCTAGAACAGTAGCTTCGATTCGTAGACGTATTTCTGGCTTACTGTTGATTACTGCTTAGAATATTTGGCTACAATGTGAATGTCTTGCATAAGGTGACTGATCGCATTGTGACATTTATTTTCATCTACCAGTCCAGGAAAACACTTTAACCCACTGATAACTTCCTCATGTTGATGTTCAGTGGTATTTTTCCAGTAACTAAGGAAATCCGTCAAGCAGCTGTAGAATCTATAATCTTTGAACTCAGATCTAATGTGTGCTGAACTGAGACTCACTAAGATCTTCACTAAACATTTTCAAGGTATTCTTAGAGAATCATATAGGAATCTATGGAATAGAGACATAAGAGTTTAGCAACTAATTGGTGGATTTTTTTTTTTAAATTTCAACAAGGTTAAAAATATTGACTATCCATTTCAGGCTATATATGGTACATGGATTGGTACAAGTACTTTGCTGAGTGAGAAAGGTTCTCTGGAAAGTGTTGCTTGCATGATGAGGCAGTGCTTGTCCCAAGAGAGACGTTTCAGTAAACTGGCTGATCTATCTGAATAAAAGTGACAAGTTGGGCGTACAGATCCTCCTCCAGATCCAAACTGGATCACATAATTGAAAACTAGCATCATGTATAAACACATAAGGCCAAAGTAAATGCGTAATAAGCAGTGCTAGCTTTAGCTTTCATTATGGAGAGAATGCTTTTCTGTGCAATAGAAATGTTCTCATGACACAGATTTTTATTGTCATTTAATGCTGGTTTTAAGAGTGTGGTGGTTTTTAATTTGTGTCCAGTAATAAAGCCTGTTGAGATCTTTATACCTATAACCAGTTGTTTCTTTCACTGAAATCAGCTCCTGCCTTTGGAAAACTACAGCATCACTGTAAAAATGAAATATATATTTCATAACCGTAAGGCAGTATAAGATAGAAGCAGTGTTGGTTTGTGTGTAAATTGATTTGTATTTTGAAAGCAGGGAAAGGGATTTTTGCCTGGGGGGGGGGGGGGGGGGGGGGGGGGGGGGGGGGGGGGGGGGGGGGGGGGGGGGGGGGGGGGGGGGGGGGGGG